>PVIJ01003889.1:0-105451 GCA_004024925.1 Scalopus aquaticus | reverse complement strand
AAATGGCGCTACTGGCATCTAGGGAGGAAAGGTCAGAGCTGCTGCTGCGACTCTAACACAGCACAGAACAGCACTGCCCAGCCTGCCACCAAGGCCCAGCCTGTCCACACAGCAAGGGGGCTGAGGTTAAGAAAACTCCATAAGAAAATGAAGATCCACTCTGAGCCATATGAGGAAAGAGGGTGAGAAGCAGGGACCAGGAAAGCAAGGACAGGAGCCACGAGGAGACACTGGGGAGAGGCAACTTCAAGAGAGAGCTGGAGCCATTTTAAACATACTGATCTCTTCAAGTTCTGCTTTAGAGTGACATTCTTTCCTACTTCATCAAATATTCTTTGGAAACATGGCTTCTAGTGGCTTAACATATCCTCACATATACCTGACCTATAACTTTTTGACGATTTCCTTATTTTTTATAGCCAGGTTATTTCTAATTTTCTGATGGTCCCAGGAATAGAGCAATGATTCCTATCAAAACCTATCTTTTTGAACATCACGTTCCCTTACATTCCTAAACATAAAGTTATTACATGACAGGGTGTAAGACACATTTTGTCTTCTGCTACATGTTGCCCAATTGGTTTCCAGAAAAATTCATCGATTAACAAGTCTACAGTGGTGCTAAGAGAGCTCCTGGGATTGGTTATTTGTTGTTTGCTTTTTTTTTTTAAAGATTTATTTATTTATACATACAGCTGGGGTACAGGCCAAAGGTGTGGAGTGGTGAGAGGCTTCACCAGAGACAGAGTGGGGAGCAGAACAGGCAGATCAGAAATACACTGCTGAGGGGAGCAGCGGGCGAGGCAGGAGAGGTCTGCCGCACCATGTGGGATTCTCCCCGGCCGGGAGTCGAACTCGCTTTGCTGCTGCCCACGGCTCCACAGCCCAGCGCTTAACCACTGCGCCACCAGGGAGGCCCTGCTTTTTTTTTTTTAAAAAAAAACCTTTTTGCTAAAGACTCAGTCACTAAAATAGAGATATTTCTACCTGGTCAAATTCCCATTCTCCCTTCCAAAGAATGTCTCTACTTACAAACATTTTATTTCTATGAATATTCAACAATCCATGTATCAACTCTCTTTTTTATGGGATTATTGGAAATGGTTAAAAGTGGAGAAGATAATTATCTCTTTCATTATCTCCTAGAAATGTGAATGACTTAGTCTTACTTTAATGTTAAGTGATTCCATTTGAAAGAAAAAAGATGGATTGCCAGGTATCTAACAAACTGTCCCACCTCCAACTTGCAAAGTGGGAAAAAGTCAGATTCAGAAGCAGGATGGGGTTGTAAGCCTCAGAGTTAGGGGAAGGTTGAGGCTACAACTCAAACCCTTTTTATTCTTGGCCCAGTGCTATTTCTGCTGAATATAGCTTCCAAATGATAAAATATATATATATGTCTCAATATGTGATGTTTTTTCAGATAAGGAACTTGGGCTCAGAAGAATTAGACGGCTCGCTCTCAAAGACAGCTGGCAAGGGACAGAGCTAGATTCCAACCAGCCCTACCTGACGGCCAGTCACTATGGGCATCAGCTCAGACCTCTGCTGACCCAGAAAGTGAACGACCTGGTTCATCACTTATCAATGAAAGTCTATGTGAAAGATAATGTTATCTTTCATAAACTATAATGCTGCATTAAATATGCATCAATTAATTAGCAGAGCCCTTTTATAACAAAGTGACTGATATGTGCACACAAGCGTACCACTCTTCCAGCGGACACAATCTTCAACTGGGTTGTCTTACAAGATGGCCACCAGCCATCTGTGGCTTCTGAGCACTGGAAATGTGGCTAGTTCTAACCGAGATGCTCTGTAAGTATAAACTACAACTGAGATTTGAGTTAACATCTCATCAACACCTCCTTACACTGATGACACCATTGGGTTACGTGAAATATATACTAAAATTCATTTCACCTGGATCTGGAACTCAGGCCTGCTAACTGTTTGTTTACCCTTCCATACCATGCATTGCATTCAGACAGGTCATCCAATTTATAGACCCATAAAATGCATTCCAGAAGACAGGTTGCATCAATAAACAATTCTCCTTTCCTGGAGATAAGAATCTCCATTTGTTCATATAATGGGTGTTTTTAACTGTTTCCTTATAACCTCAACTATTTGTGTAAAGTACCTGTGATGCAATAGTATCTTACTTAGGCAAGAGACAGACAACCATAAAATAAACTTATCAATGGCTTCTTGCTGGAGGCACAACACAATGAAAAATAATCCTAGTGTCACTTGCTTCCTTCGTACTCATTGAAATTTAAATGAAGCTGATTCTATTCATTAATTCCATGCTCCACAGAAAACCCAAATCCTTTCTGCAGATTTCAGGGTGGGAGGGGATGACATTCTGATGTCTCCAAATCAGGGTTTCTGGTTCTGCAAGTGCTGTTTTCCCACATTGCTATAACCCAGACAAGGAAACCAGCTCTTTCTCAGTTTCTACACATACGCACAAACACGGGTACAGCATCTTGCACAAAGTGGTGATAAGCGCAAGGCCCTTCCTTGAAGATTTAGGTAGGAGACGGGAAAGGGGTTACATCACAACTCCAAACTGAACATAAGATACGTGCCTTCTGGAAGTTTCCTTCAGCCATCCTACCACAGGCAATTACCATGGGATGCTCTTCGCACAGTCATCACTCGGCCAGAGCAGACCCCACTCCATGCCTTCACAGACCAAGGGGCTTTCTTGGAGGGCTGGGCACTGGCTTCGGCAAGCCAGCTTGAGCAAGGGGAACTGCAGAGCCTGCTTATGATGGCTCTGACTTTACCCTGTGGAGTCCTTGGCCACGGACCATCTCCCTGGTCCCTCTTCCCCTCATTCCTTTACACACCCCCATATTTCCTTTGCCTGATACACACTGCATTCAGCCACACATCACTTAATGACAGGGATGCATTCAAGAACTGTACTGTCATGTGATTTCATCATTGTGCAAATGTCATGGAGTATAATTTCACAAACTTGGAATGGTACGACCTACTACACACCTAGGTTATGTGGTACCGGAAGCACCATCACTATGTGATCCACCAGTGATTAAACATCACTAAAGGAGGCATGACCATCTTAGCCTGGAAGCTTGGCCACAGGTTTTCTTTGCTTGGAGCTCCCACCAAGCCCCTTGGGGTAATACCTGCCACTCAGACTGACCAGGCATGATCTTCCCAAACAGCAAGCATCCCTTCATAGGTGAATTCTGGTACAAGCTATTAATAAGAAGTTGAGCACGTTAGAAAGCAAACAAATCTCTCTCCAGTCTGTTTCTTTCACAGCGGGTCTACACAAATACACCTCCCTGCAAAGCGGAGGCTGGAACCACTCTCTGGAGTGGCAGGGATCATAAAGTCCTGGTAATCCCCACCCAGTAGTTGTCCCTCTTTGATCTGCCTCCAACAGGGGGGTGACCAGCCTTTGCCAGACGGAGTCATTCTCGCCCAAGTCAGCTCTGACCCGCTAAACCTGACACATTGGACCTAGTCCCCTCACTGGTCGGGGGAGAGGTGATATCTTCTATGGCTCCCATAACACAGGTTCAAATGATTGAGCACAGAATTTGGAATTCTTCACACAACATCGCCAGGCTGCTCCTTCCGCCATGCGCTCCACCGTTCATGCCTCTAATCTCTGTGTATATTGTCCTTTTTGCCTGGATTCTCTTAGTTACCTTTGTAAGCCCAGAAATGTTTTTAATCCTTAAAATCCACTGCCACCTCCCCAGGCAGGGGAGCTCCTTGGCTCTGTTGTCTTCCTGGGGCTCTCCTACGTCCCTTTACGGGGTAGCACATGCTTTGTTACACCCGCCATATTCCCCCTTACATGAGAGAAACGGCACTACCGGTTTCTCCAGCCCTTAGCACAAGGCCGAGGGCACAGTGCATGCTGTACACTGTACAACTGCACCCCCTCATCTCCATGACAACCCTTCACATAGATGACCTTCCCCAGCCTTACTCATCTCTTCCGGCCTGCCCCATCTCTCCTTCCGCTCACTCTTTCTTTGCATGAACCCCAGGTCCCTTCAAGTATTCTCGCTCCCCTGAATATGCTACCACTTCCCAAGGCCACCCTGGTAACTGGGGTTCACTGTCACACTGGCGAGGCTGCACGGTTCACAGGGCCGCACACAGGCGATATAAGAGGCTGTGTTCATGTAACTGCTCCGGACGGCACTCCCCTACCAAAGCGGGGATGGGGCCCCCAGATCAGGCAGTACCAGCCCCTAGTCTTCCTTCCTCAGAACCTGGGGCACTGGGGTGACCTGCCACACACTGGCCTCCTCCGAACCTCAGCTCTGAGCTTTGTGCTCTGGGTCTTGCTTGCAGGACACGAACCTTTAAGGTTCAGATCCTCTCCTGCACAGGTAGGACAAGACTGCAAAGTCTGGCCACCCTATTCCTGACGTTCTATAAACTATTTTGGCCATTCAAAAATTATGCCATGTACAAATACTTTTCCAGAGCATTAAAAATGTATCTGACATGGGATCTTTAACATAGTGTCCTATAGACAGGCTTCAGGAAAACTGAGAGGCCTTCTGAAATGGCAAGTTGAAATTTGCATTTCCTGTCCATATATGGCTTTTTCTGGGAAGATCTCAAAAATGTCCAGAAACTAGAAATGAAGAACAAATCATCATCATTTTTATTGGCTATAAAACATTCTATTATTTGATTGCATCATGGTTTTGGGTTTTTTGGTTTTTTTGAACCTCCTATTGTTAGACATTTAGGCTCTTTCCACTGCTCTATGTTACAAGCAATTCTGTTAGGTCACTCTTGCAGACACAAGAGCTCATATCCACTAAGTTCTCCTTCAATTAATTCCAAGAAAAGAAACTGCTTATCTAAAGGACATCACCCTTTTAAAGCACTTCTCTATTCTTTACTTGGTTCTTATTTGGAGGCTATAGCCCTTAGTTTGCCAAGTCTTGCTCAGATCATCTCAAGCTCTGCTCCAAAGCTCCTCCTACCCTCAGCCTCTCCACACACTGCCTGTCTGTCTTCACCAGCCACCCTTCACTCCCGTTGGTGACTGGCTTCCTTCAGTGGCAGACAGTTCCCTTCAGTGGACCTGAGATAGAGAAATAGATGCTGTCTCCAAGGCCCGGGGCTCAGGCTACATTTCTGCATGATCTTGAAGCCCCTCAACTGCTCCATGAGACTGGGGAGGATGCTAATTCTTGCCCTGACTAAGTAGAAGGTAAGAAATTGAGTGTGACTTGATGTGACTTAACCAAGAAATTACCTTTCCTCTATCAAAGGTCCCACGAGGACAGGTGAGGACTTAGAAACAGGCAGCCCCTAAAATTCCCCGATGAACTGCCATGCTATTTCCCCTCTCTCCACCAGAGGGATAATGAAAAGTTTTTCAAATTTCCAAAGAAATATTTAACGATGGGAAATAATTTGAGTGAGTCATACACCCAAAATGCTACTCAATTTATCAGCTGAGAGATCATTTCAAACTTTTGCAAAAGAGAAAAAAAAATCATTTCAAGTTAAAACCTTTACAGAGAATTCACTGTGTGCTCTTTCCATAATGAGTTACGTCTCCCAAGCACTAAGCAAAAACCACAGGGTGAGCCTCAGGAATGCACCTGCTGAGAAATTTAAGTAGAACGGCAGAGAAGAACTTATGATTCTCTGAGTAGCGCTTCACATAGACTGGCCTGACCTATAAGCGATCCCAAGTGTCCCGAGATGACAAAGGTACTGCCTGTTTTAGCGCTGTACTGTGGGCTTGCCTGCTGGAACACTGACCCACATTAGCAGTAGTTCAAATAATGCACGTTATTCCTCTTTCCAAGGCTGGGATGGCACCTCCATCATCAGTGGGGATCCAGATTCTTTCCACCTGTTGCTCTGTCATCCTTAACACATAGTTTCTATCTTGTGGCCAAGGGCAACTGTTCCTCCTCCTGCATCGCCTGTGTGTTCCAGTTAGCAGGTAGTGAAAATGCCTTCCTCTGTGAAGGGCTCAACCTGGAAGTAGGGCACATCTTTCCTACTCAGTTCCACTAGCTAGTACTGGCAGATGTGGCTACCTCCAATATAGTTTTATTCTGGGCAAACATATGCCTGGCCAAAATTCCTTCCTACATTTATTGTATCCAAAAACATCTGAAGTTAAGCTCTGCAAGTATTTCATGCATTGGCATTTTCACCGAATCCATGTCAGATAATCACTGTTACTTAGATCACTGCATCTTAAATTTTAACGTATGAAGGGATCACCTAGGTTTTTGCTAAATGCAGATTCTTATTCAGAAGTACTGGGATGGGGCCCGAGATTCTAGATTCTGTTCTGGCCCAGATGATGCCACTGTTTCTTGTGCTCACACCACATTTGAGATGCTTGGATCTTAGAAAATGAGAGATGTATATATACACAATGGAATACTAATCAGCAATCAAAAAATGATACCTCACGACATTTGCGGCAACATGGATGGAGCTGGAAGGGATCATGCTAGGTGAAATAAGTCAGAAGGAGAAAGATAAATATTAGATGGTTTCACTTACAGGGTGGAATATAGGGAAGTGGAACAAAGGGTCAAGCCGACCAGAGATCTGAGGCACACAGCAGGGGCGTGGCAGTGAGAGGGGTTGAAACGGGGGAAGGATGAACACAGGGATGATAGTGAAGGATCTTGGGTGCTGTGGTGGTAGAAGAACTGTGGGGACTACACCTGAAGGGAGAAATCAAACACTGCACAAAAATAAACAACAATACAAGAAAATAAAAAATTTTATTATTTTTTTAAAAAAGAAAATGAGAGGTAGCTGGGTGACCCAGGAGCTCACAGAGCCAAGAGCATCCTCACGGCCTCCTCCTATTTCACTATTTTATATAAAATAGTCTATATTTGTATTTTATATCTACCATTTCTGGAACTTTTCATCCGTTTCTGTAGATCTAAAATATATTTTTATGTAAATAACTTCTTAACATTTTTTAATACAAGTCTGCTCACAAAAATTCTCTCCATATCTATCTATCTATCTATCTATCTATCTATCTATCTATCTATCTATATATTTTTTTTGCCTTCAATTTTGAAAGGCATTTTTGGCAGAATCAGAAATCTAAGGTTACATTTCTTCTATTCTTTCAACACATTTGATTTTTTTTCATTCTTCTGACATGTATAGTTTATAATGAAAAATTATATTTAAATATTCATGCCTCTATCTGTAATTTCTCTTTTAAAGATTTTTTTCTCTTTGTCATTTGTTTTCAGGAATTTAATTACAATGTTCCTTGAGATTTTCCTTCTGTCTTTGCAGCCAGAAATTTGTTGAGCATCTTGGATCTGCAGATTTATATCTGCTTATCAAATTTGTAAAATTCCTACCCACTAGCCTTCAAATGTTTATGTGTACACAACCATTTAATATGACAAATGCTCCTTAAATCAGCATATCCTAAAAATACTATAAATAAGGCCTGTGTACTATGAAAAAATGAAACAAGTGACTAGCCCTTTATTTTTTCCTTTACCTTGCTCCATTCACAGAAATAATTGCTTCTATGCTAACACTGACATGTAAAAAATAAACATATTTTAGTGAAAAAATAATTTAGAAACTAAAGATTAAAAGAAAAGTAAAGTGTAAAATGTTCAAGTTTTTGCTCTAGCAAACCTTGTCTACATTTACACAAAAATTACTGGCCTGCTATAAATTAACTACTGGCCAAGTCAGATCTGTCACATAGGATCATGAAGTTTATGGTAATGATGCTCAAGATATATTTTATCAGTTTTTACCCAAGGTCCCTCCTTCAATTTCAGAAAAATTATAAAGCTCATGTGTTTTTTGGCAACTGTTCCCTTGTAATCAGTTCAAATGCAGCAAATAGCAAACCAAAAACCAATAATGTCTTCAACCAAATAGAAATCCTTTCTCTGCCGTGCTTTTGTTAGCATAAGCAGCTCATGGTTGACTTCGAGGCTTGTATATCATCAGCCATTCAGACTCCATCCTCTGCCTCTTGGAAGTTCTTGACCTGTAGCTTCTGTCTTGAGAGCCACACTGCAAACCTCACACCTGTTGATCATTCTATCTCAGCTGGCCAGAGCGAGATATAGGAAGGAGAAAGCCATGTTCCTCCCTGCTTTTCTTCAACAAGGTGATTTGGCCACGTTTATAAGGCAAGAACGAGAGACTGTTGCGGGCTGAACAAACCTAGTGCCTCCCTCTGAGAGTCTTGTCTAGTGAGGGGGTGTGTGGCAGTCGAATAACTAAGAACACGTCTCTCCTACAGTCTATTTCCTACCACTTCTGCACATAACATTCTGCTGGTTTAATTCCCACCAATGGGAATTAAAGTCCCAGTCAACATCACACTAGGCACTCGGAGAGGTCCTTGAGTGTTAGAATGAAAGACAACTTCAGAGATCATCTTATTCCCTGTGGTTAAGAAAACTGAGGTCCAGAGAGAAAGGGACTTACCCAGGGTCCCTCCTTCAAGCTCTCTGTTGGCAAGGACTCAGATCTATCTGCAATCACTACAGAGTCTTTCAGGACTCTGAAATTCAAGAAGTAAGAACCGAGCTTCCCTCAGGATTCCCCCACTGTGTATGAGTCAGAGGGAAAAACCCCTAGGCACCGCGGGCAACTAACTAGGTGCTGCTGTGAGATCGTAGTTTGCTTGGCCCTTGAACTTCTCATTATTCAGTGGGAAATGGTCCCACCTAGACTGCTGAGCACCTTTAGAACCAGTCTCTGTGCCTAGAAATAAACCAGATAAGCGTGCTGGATTCAATTCCCTGCTCCAACTCTTATTACAGTTGCGTGTGTCTTTGAGCACACTGCTTAACTCCATGAAGTCTCATGTTTCTTGGGGATGATGAACTCTATATCAGAGGATTAAAGAGACCAATGATATACGGTACATACAACTGTTAGTGCAATATCCATTTTGCACTTGATAAGGCCATTTTCATTCATTTGCATCCAGGTTTCACTGTCTCCAGGGAGAACTTCCTCTACCAAAATTATTTAGGGTGATTCAACCACTTCAAATCTTTCAGTGGCTTCCAATCACTTACAGAATAAACTTTAATCCTCTGGGCATGATTTTCAAGGTCTCCCCCTGTTGGTTTTTTTTTTTTTTTGGGGGGGGGGAGAAGACATCTTTGGCAAATCAAAGATGAAGCTAAAACATAAGTCAACTGAGTCCTGCTCTAATAGTCCCTGAACAAATAATTACAGTAAAATGTAGAAAGTTCTACAAGAGAGATTAATGCAGAGAGAGCACTGGGGCAGAAGGAGGGCTTATTTGTCATAACATCACATTTTTCAGTCATTTACTATCAGGGATTAAAATACATCTGCAAAGATGAACTCGAGTTATCCCTAGGTGGCAGAGTGGTGAGTGCTTTCTATTAATGTTATTATCTGTTATTTTTCATGCTGGTGGGAATGTAAAATGGGGTAGTCGCTATGGAAACCAGCATGAAAGTTCCTCAAAAACTTGAAACTACAACTACCACATCATCCAGCCATCCCACTTCTGAGTACAAATCCAAAAGAACTGAAATTAGGATCCTGAAGAAAGACCTCCATTCCCATGTTCAATGCAGCATTATCAGCTAAGATGTGAGAGCAACCTAAGTGTCCATGAATGGATGAAGGGATAAAGGCACTAGGCATATCCACACAGTGGGATATTATTTGACCTGAAAATAGCAGGAACTCCTGTCATATCCTAAAAGAGAAGGAAATCCACATTGCAGATGAACCGGAAGGATATTATGCTGAGTAAAATGAACCAGTTGATGCAGGCCAAATACTGCATATATGAGGAGTCTAAAACACTGAAATTCATAGAAACGGACAACACAGTGGGGCCACGGAAGGGCTGGAGGGAGGGAGAGTTGTGTGACTGGAAAAATTTTAGTTATCCAAGATACATAGGTTCTAGAGAGGTCCTTGCAATATTGTGCCTATAAGTTAACAATACTGTAGTGTGTATGCTTAAAAAGTTATTACAATAGATCCTTTAAGTGTTCTTCCAAACAATAACAACAACTCAATTTAGAAATGAGCCCCCCCCCTGCAAAAAAAAAGGAACACAAAACTGGATTATTAGTGGTGTGGGAATATAGTGGTCATCATATTCCAGTGGTGGAATAGCCTAGAAATTAAACTATAACTATTTAGTCCCAATAACATACCCATATCCAACAATCTCTCTCCAGGGTATAAAGCACAAGAAATCCTCACACAGCTTCATCAGAGCACACACCTGGAGATGTTTATCGCTATACTTCTTTTGGGAACAAGAGGGTGGAGAGGATGGAAAATAATTTTGACGTCCATCCCTGGGAGACTGCACTGGTAACACTAAGCGGATACACACCATAAAGACCATGAAATAGAAGGCAGAGGTTCAAGGTATGGCTTAGGTTGTTGTCATAGCAACAAAGATGGATCTTAGCCATGTTTCCCTTGATGGAAAAAAGAAAAAAACAGAATGGACACATGTATGTAGATACAAAATGCATGCACATAAAATAATAGGCGCTGTGAGAGATCTTGGCTAAACAAGGACATAACCCCAATCACATTTCTTTGGCCTTCCCTCCTCCCACTCTCCCCATGTGTCTACACTTTCCATGCCAAGAATATTGAACTGCTGAGTTTCACAAACTCCGCAAGCTGTTCCACAACTGTCTGCTTTTGGACACGCTGTTCCTTCCCGCAACCTTCCCATCTAGCTCACCGCAGAATAGGTACACTGAATCTTACTCTCTGGAATCATCAGAGCTTCCTACTTGTTACTTAATACAAAGTAGCTGCTCAGTAAATACTGTTAACTCAGTCTGGACACCCTCAGCAATCCTCCCCGGGACCCCTCCATCCTCTCCCAATCTTTCCATGTAATAGCATAGTTTGGGGATTACCTTTTGCATCCCAATACTGTCCTGCTATCTGCGGGCACACATCTGAAGGTCAAGAGCCTGGGAGTTCAGTCTGGGAAGAGGATTGGAGCTATAAAAGTTCCATTTGCTGACTTTGATTTAATCCTTCTGCCATTTTCTGTAAGGTGCCCCTTCTTCCAACTGTACCTTGTATCCACTAGTCTACCGCCCCTTTGGTTCATGCCCTTCAAGAGTAAATCTCTAGCTGCATGCCAGGGCATAGGAGATGTCAACAGATGTGACCGGTTGGGGTGATCTAGAGAGCCCTTTATCTCTGAGAGATTTTCAACCAGCCCTCCTCTCGAAAAACCCAATTTCATCCTGTTCAACAACTCCAGAAACCAGAACTTTTCTAAGCCTCTAGTGCATGAATCACTTTGCTCTCCTACTTTGCCAGAGTAGGAATCAGGTGCCTCAGGATGGTTAAGGCCATTTGGAGGAGCTGTCCATTTATTGCCAGCTTTCAATGTTCTTTTATCATCCCATCTTCCTTTCTTTGTGTCCTTGAGTTTATGAAAACATTACATTATGCTAGAAGTTTAGCCACTCTCGTTTTATGGGTGTTTCAGGAGAGCATAGGTCTAAAAGAGTGTGCTCAATCCATCATCTTTAACTCAAAGCAGTCCTTCTTCAAGCAATTTAAATGGTGAAAAGCGTCTTGTTTATTTCAAGGTAAAGTGGACAGCTGATAAGGTCCACACCTTCTCTTGAGCTGCTTGCCACAACGCACATCAAAGCTTTGCAAACTGCTGGCCAGGACATGTCTCGCATTTTAATTGCTGAAAGAAGCAATGAGTAGACCCTCACATAGAAACCACACTTCCATTTCAGTATGTTAGATCAACAGAGCTGCTAAGAAAACACCTTGATTTCTCCCTTCTGCTTTGATTCTTCTCTTCTCCAGGTTAAAGCACACGTCCCCCGGAATTCATGAAAACTATTCTGTCTGTGAGGAATATAAAGGACATCCAACTAACAAGCAAAGAGGTCAGGGAGATGAGTAGCCTGGGAAGGAGAACACCGAGACAGTTGAGTTGCCTTCTCCTAGACCCCCGGTTGTCAGTTTGGCCTCCAGAGCAGCAGCAGCATTACCTGGGAACTCTCTGAAATGCAAATTCCCAAGTCCCACCTTAGATCCACTGGATCAGAAATTCTGGGGGTGAAACTTACATGTTTTAACAAGGAGATTCCCGATGCAATGCAAGTTTGAGAATAACTGCCCCGGGATCAGCTTCGGCCAACGTACAGGGAAATGAAGAAAGAACCTGGCCACTGAGTCCAGGCCACAGTGTTCACACAAAAGAAGTGATGACACACTAGAGACCCACCCACTTGATGTCAGTTACACTCCAAGCTCCCAGCAACCAACAGGGTTCCTATGGAAGAGACTGCTAGCTGCAAGGTGATCTGTGTGAAAAAGATTCCCTTCCAGTCATGCCTTAGTCTCTAGGTTTTGCATGTTCTCCTTCTCTCTGTATCACATACAAGAGTGTCTGTACTAAGAGAGCCCACCCAGCTCCCCACTGGCTAACCTTGGTGCTATTCACACCAGCTCAAAAATCGCTCTGTACTGAAGGCGTGGCTGGCAGCCTTCTGAAGAGCTATGCCCTCGGGTGCTAGCACGCAAAGGTTTTCTGACTAAGAGGTCATCTACAACACAGATGGTGAATCTCTCGCCCTTGGTTTGACCCCAGTTTACTCCTAGAAAATACGGAGGGAGATGCACCCCAACGGAAAATTGCACTGACACCCGAGTTACAGTGATTCAGAAAAGTTTCTGAGAAGTGTCAAGAAGAGAATTGAAAAGTCATAAATAATACAGTATTTTTTCCATAAGTGCACCGCTTGCTCAGAATGCCACTGAGATTCGATTACACCAAAGATCCAACATACTGAAATGCAAATGCGGTTTCAATGTGAGGGTCTACTCATTGCTTCCTTAAGCAATTGAAATGGCGAGCCATGTCCTGGCCAGCAATGTGCAAAGCTTTGATGTGCATTGTGGCAATTCACTTACAGTTTATGACTTCCTGAGTTATAACCTCCATTTAAATATGAAGAAGCTAAGGCTCAGAAAGGTTAAATAGCTTGACCAAGGTCACATAACTAGTAAATCAAATTAAATCCACATCTATCTGCCTGCAAAATCCATGATCTTAACCAAGAGCCAAACTGGCTTCTGACCTCACAGAGCTGTTTCAAATAAACCAGTCCCCAGTTCAAACACAACTGAGTAATTTCAAATGCCAGCCATCATTTTTCTCTGCCCAGAGCATGCTTTTAATCTGCCCTACCCTCCAACAATCTTATCTGCCTAATAAACCACTAGATTTCCTTTGAGGCCCAGTGTAGGATCACCCACCTCACCGAACATCAATCTGTCACTTACTCTATTCTGCCGCTACCTGGTTATCTGTCTGTTCTGCTAACTGTGAGCTCTTGAAAACAGTGCCATCTTGATCTTCTGTCTCATTAGTGTCTAGGACAGGGCCAGATACATAGTATGTATATAGCAGTTGTTTGCTGGGGAAAAAAAATGATGGAACTATGGACGGACGGACGGATGGATGGATGGATGGATGGATGGATGAGTTTCAAAGGAAAGTGATAACAGTAAATACAGGACTGTAGTATTCATAACTGAATTGTTAATTAGGTCAAAACTGAAATTATTTATCTACAAACACTGCTGCTTAAACTCTGTGTCTCAAGCCTTTGCGATGTCTTTTCTATCTCTGCTAATTTAGCATATTTCCTCCTCTCCCTTCTCTCTAATTCACTCCCCTGACTTAAATGTCCACAATATACAATGGAAATCAAATATGTATTATTTTCATTTGTTGTAATATATGATTCAGATATAAATAATGTTCTTGCATTCTTAATTACAAAATCCAGTGGATGGAATATTTTTGTAATGTTTAAAAATAACCTCCAAAACACAAACACCCACAACTCTCTCCTTTGAATTAACAGCATACAGTAAAATAAATTCTTTCTTTTTTTTCTCTTTTGGTGAGTCAGTAACTATCAATAGGAAAATAATTATCCCACCCTGTGCAGTGGTAGGAATGAGCATGATTTCAGCACCTAAGTGCCAGCAACCTATTCAATACATACATAACAATGAACCATATATTATATATGAATAATTAATTCTATATGGAAGGAAGAGGAGAAGGGATTCAAATTCAAGATCCCCGCATTCTTACTAGATGAAACATTTTCTCATGTGAAATCAAAAAGACCATATGGAAAGGAGAGAAGACGTGGAAACGTCCTTAGCTGAAAACAAAAACCCAGGATTAAGCGCCAAGGGGAGAACCAGGCTACTCAGCCCTGGCTTTGTAACCAGGGCTCAGCGCTTACACGCTGACACTTCCTATGATTCAGCTCTGCCGTCTTACTCGGCTCTTTACGAACTTAAACCACATTTTAGAAAAGGAAACAATATCAGACTTAAAATAATTTCTGTTTAAAATCTGATAATTTAAAACAAAGGTAGAAACTAATGGAATGACATAGATTTTTATCTCACCTTCTAGTCACAGAAATGTTGACTGTGAAAAACTTTGAATTCCAAATTCCAGAAACAAAACTTCCTTTTCTGGTTCTGGAGGTTTCTCATATTGTTTCACAACCTACACACCCCAGCCCCCACTCTCAAGGCAGCTTCTTCCTCTTCCTCCCTCAGCCCATGCCATGAACCCCAAGGCATTCTAAGGGAGGGAGCCCTGCAGAGAAGAACTCAGGGGTCCCCACTGTGGCACTTCTGAAAATCTCTAAATGCCATCTCACCATGCTCGTCTCCGGCTGCTCCGGCCCGAGCGCGAGGGAGGAGCAAACAGGCAGGATGTCAGCTCAAGATTCTGAGAATTGCAGCTTGGCCCTAGTCTCCTCTGACAACGAACCATCGCTGCAGGCAGAGTAGAAAGTGCAAGAAAAGAAAGTACGGCTCATGTTCCTGGGGAAGTCAGAGTGAAAGCAAGTGGGGTCTGCGGGAGACCTCAGCTCTGGCTAAGGCTCAGGCCAAGGCCTGCTGAAGCGGCCAGGCCCGGTCAGAGTATCCTGGCTAGGCCCGACGCTGAGGAGTCCTGTAGCCTCAGCATTCTTCTCTCACCTCATTACTTTTTTTTTTTTTTTCCATGAACTGGCTTATTTTCTTAGATCATTTTTCATTTGGGGACAGTATTTGATTTCTCCCCTCAGGTGTAGTCCCTGTAGTTCTGAGACCACCACAGCAACCAAGATCCATCACCACAGTCCCTTGTGCTCTTCCTTCCCCTGTTCTGACCCCTCCCCCCACCCTGCAATATGCCGCAGGTCTACGGTCAGCTGGCAAGTTTTCTCTTTTTCTTGACCTTTGGTTTTTTCTATATTCCACATATCAGTGAAACCACCCCACATTTATCTTTTTCACTTCATTACTTTCTATTGCGTTTTGCACCTTCTTGCAGTCTCAAGAAGCCACTGTTTTTACGTGTCTCCCCAAAGCCAATCCTAAACCTTGGCTCTCTTGGGCTGCATCTTGTTGGTGTTTTAGAGTCAGTACACTCGGTGGCTGAACGCAGGCTATGACTTGAGACAGATCTGATTTTAAATTGCCATCTGTGAAACTTTGAGCAAGTAATAATCTTTCTTCATGTCATTCCCTCCTTTGACTTCTGTGAGAACAGCTCCCTAATCTGTGTCTTCATCCCCTACCTCTCATACTGCCAACTACTTGCTAAATATTTCTGCTTGAATGTTCCTTTATTGCCTTAAATGTGGCAGGAAAAAAACCAACAAAACAAAACAAAAAAACCATTATCTAGTCCTCTGATTCTCCCAAAATTCTCTGTACTATTCTTTAATTCTGTTAAGGGAACCACCAGTCACTGAGATTCACTGTTCATTCCCCATATTGAATAAGAATATAAATCCTATGGCTTCTTTCTCCACAAGCTCTCTGCAGTCTGCCTCCTCTTTCTCACAGCTTCTCATCACTTTATGACTTTATAACACAGTCAGAAAAATTCCTGCTGAAATAACCTTGACCACACCATTCCTCTACCACCACCACTGAAAAACCATCAATTATTTAAGTACACTCTTTGTCCCGGCCCTGGAGGCATTTCATCATCTGGGCCCAGCTCCTTCCAGCACCCTCTCCCAAGGCTCCCCATCTGAAGCCTCTGTGCCCATCAAACCATTCACCCAACACAAATTCATTCCATTCACTAATATTGGTAAAATATTCACCTCGAGTCACACATCAGGGATACAGTGACTGAATAAACTGACACAGTCTCCCCCGAGCAGAGCAGACAAACTTCAGACAAGTAATGTATATATAACCACAGATTGTGAGGTCCTGGTTAAATGTGGCTGACTGGCCATAGTGCTTATATCTTCTTCTATCTCCAAAAAAATGAAAATTTCCAAGGTCTAATTGGGCAAAAATTATAGTGAAATTTCAGAAGATGGAGATATAGTTAGACAAAAAAACTATGCTCAATGGAGTGGAGAAAACTTCCATTTAAAGGGCAGAACATAATCAACCCTACACCTTGAGGAACACCTGCAGGCAAGACTCTGGGAGACCCATGACCCCACAGGAGTGAGGGGAAGGCATGGCACTGCACATCTGGACACAGAAAGACTTAAAACCTTAGTCTCACTTTGGCTCCTCAGAGTCACCAGCTGACTGCCCCAGAAGAGAGCTGGTATCTGGAGAAACTATTTGGGGTAACTCCAATTCATGCACATCAGACACAGAGCAGGAGAAAGAGGGAGCATGGAACTGACAATGGTCACACCAGGACACATCATCATGACATGTCAGAACTTTGGGGATAAAGAGAATATCCCCAAAGCGCCTCAGATGTCGGGGATGGGAGGGTGTCGGGGAAGAAGATCATATAAAAACAAACAGGAATCACAATTGCAATCAGCCCTCTTCCAGAAATGCTAGAACTTAGAAAGTAACTGGAGAAAGCTTTCAAAGTTTTGAGGAAATTATTAATCTAGAATCTACAATTTAGCTATATGGTTAACAAACACAGAGATCATACAGATGTTTTCAGACATATGGAGACTCAAAAAATTTACTTCCCATATACACACTCTTTTTTAGGAAGTTACTTGAGAATGTCCTCTAGTTAAACAAAGGAATAAAACCAGAAAGAGGAAGATACAAAAACCCAAAATACAAGGGATCCAAAACAGGAAAGCCATCAAGGGAAATTCCAGGATGCCAGCCGGGCAGGACTCAAAGGGGACAAGCAGGCAGCTGGAGGGCACAGGGACCCAGGACAGGACCCACAGGAAAAGGAAAAGTAATGCACGTTATTATCTGACATTTTATCATTTAGAACAGCAGTTGGCTAACTCCTGCCCCAAAACCAAATCCTGTCTGCCACTTGTTTTGTTAATAAAGTTTTATTAGAACAAAGTAACACACATCATTTGCATATTGCCTGTAGCTCCTCCCTTAAGTAGCCCATGTCACCTTCCCCCTCCAACAGCCAAGCTGAGTGTGACAAACTGTCGTGACTGAAAGTGTAAAATGTTTATTATATGATCCTTTGCAGAAAATCTGTCCACCCTTGATTTAAAAGAGGGAAAATTACTGATCTGACAAAATGGATGAAAAAAGATCAGAATAAGTGAGGGGAGAAAGCACCCCAACTCATGGTAAAGAGACAATTGTTAAATCAGGAAATACAAAGTGGTCCAAGAAATAAGCATTGCATATTCCTTGGACTCTTCAGGGAGCGATATGTGCATGATCATAGATACATAAAAACTGATCCTACTTAATAAAAATGTGTGATGTAAATATTAATGGAGGAGGAGAGAAGAAATGTGATGTATAGAAGATCTAGCTTTTCACCTACTAAAGCAAAAAGTTAACAGAAGTCTGGCATTGATAAATCCACCAATCACAATATAAGCATATTTGCTCAATATGTTGAGGCAGATGCTATAAAAAAAATGGCTAAAAGAGTTTGAAAGTAATTTGCCTGGTAGCAGGACCAAATGATGTAGAGATCCATGAGCTGGGCACAACAGCTTTCATTATAAACCTTTTGGTGATGTTTTTAAAAACTGTGTATACACGTTATTTGATAGTGGGAATTACTTTATAAAAACACACAATCTCAAAAATGATCAAATAGGTGTTATAAATCCCCCAAATAAGATGCCTTCAGAAAGAACAATGAAGGTGGATAAACTATGCCTTTCTTTCTGTCTGTCTTCAGAAGAGGGCTCTGAAGAGTTGACTTTTTTTTGAGATTTATTTATTATTGCATAGAAGAACTGGGGTACGGGCCAGAGGTGCAAGTGGTGAGAGGATTCACCAGAGACTGAGTGAGGAGCAGAACAGGCAGAGTGACTGAAATACACTGCTGAGGGGAGCAGTGGGCAAGACAGGAGAGGTCTGCTGCGCCACGTGGGAAGCTCCCTGGCCGGGGATTGAACCCAGGCCATAGTGGTAATAGCACTGAGTCTTAACTCCCAGGCAGCCAGGGGGCCCAGGGAAGAGTGGACATTTAAACTCAGAACATGAAAGCATGTCAGCTAGCCAGTTGAGGGAAGGGGCACCCAGATAGAAGGACAAGCAGGAACAAAAGTGTGAGGGTGAGAGATCAAGTATGAAGAACGGGCGGACTTGAGGTGGATGGGACTGGCTGAAGGGGACAGTATGATACTGAGGGGGTTTAAAAGCAAAGGAAGAAAAGGACCACATGCCACCATGAAATATTCCTACCCTACCCCAAAGGCACTGCTGAATCACTGGATGATATCATGAGCGGATTCACAAGAACGTGTTGCAAGCTGTGACTAACACTTGGAGCGCGTTACTCCTTTCGTGATTTTGGCATAAAAACAAATCTAACTAAAGAAGTTACTCAGTCTAACTCAATAAATTACTGTGTGTTTAGGAAGCTGAGCCAGATCTGCTTCCTTCAAGATACTGTGTCAAACTTATCCACGAGCAGTAAGGACACGTCCCAAACATCTCTGGCAGCCGAGGAAGCGTTCTCAAGTAAACTCTCACTCCCATGCTTGTCTGTTCCACCCACTTAATTCCCCTTGGAATTTCACATTCTGGACTCCCTCCCATCTCTTCTTCAACTTGCACTTGCCTCTCTTGGACCATATCTTTTCTTGATCTCTGTCATCACTTAAATGACTTCCTAGGTATCCCATTATTTATTCTCTCATGGTACTCTCCCTACCCCTATGAGACAAATGAACACCGGAGAAAGAAGGAACTTCCCCCAACATCAGGCAGCAGTTGATGGCAGAACCAGGGTCATAATGCGTCACCTTTGGTTTGTAAGGCCCTCCCTTCAAGACTTCAGAGAAGAAAAAAGTTACTACACATCTGTGCACAGGAACCTGAGATTATGAAATTCCAAGAGGTGGATTTTCTCCTTATTTTTTCCACTCCACTAATAGAACATTTTCCCACTATTAAAGAAGCTGTGATTAATATCTGAGCAAATGTGTTCTGGTTACATTTCATAATTCATGCCCTTGGGTTAAGCCTGCCCAGATGTAATTATTTTGGTGAAACAGCACTTGAGTCTCTGCCTATTAACTCTTGCTTCCTTGAGAAGTAGCAGGAAACCACCACATTATTGCTGCTGACATTTTCTTGGAGGAATTACCAAGGATTAATTACAAATTGCTTTCATTTTACCGGGACTGGGTAGCATTGAATTAATAATGTGACCTAAACATTAAAAACAATGGTTCTCTGGCATTTCTTAGCATTTTAAACATCAAAGACCTACAGACAAAAGAAAACAAAACTGGTGCTTAAATGTGTTTTTCTAGAAATATAATTAAAATTAAAACTGAAAACCTTTCAGAATCTTTACTAACTAATTCATCTATTCCATGTTAACATTTTTGTCTATGACAGTTTTTGGACTGCTGAGTGCCACTGGTTTTACATTTTTGCAGGTCTCCTGCATGCCGGAATTAACAAGAGCTGGATTTTCACATCTGCTTATTTATTCAGTCTCCGGCAAATGCATATCATGCTGCTTTCTAGAAAACTCCAATTACACTCATAAAACAATGAGGCTGACAAAGTCCAAGAACAATTTGTATTATCTATAAAATAGCTTTGACCTTTCGGACATCTGAAAAGAGTTCCAGGGGCCCTCAGGGGCCCCTGAGAGATATTTTGAGTACTGCCGGCTTAATATAAAATCAGAAAGCAAAATTCATTGATTTGCTGAAGCATGAGTGTCTTCACAAGGGGGTTCACTTAATCTTCCCAACCAATCAGTGAGGAGATATGTTTACATCCCATTACAGGTAAGAAAGTGTCCCTGAAGACACTGGTGAATTTGTCTTTGAACACCAGGCTGCAAAATCCATGCCTCAGAGCATGTGGGACTCTGGGCGGCTGCCTGATGATCAAAGTGAAGTCACTCAAAGGTGGTGTCCTTATAGTTTGCTCTGTCCTTGAATATTCACTGCGGGTGATTTATAGCTTATCTCAAGCTATCTCATCTGTCTAGAGTATAGCGTGCCATTTCAGGAAGCATGCTATCTAATTTTAGGGCCTCCTGTTTTCTAATTCATCCCACTTTGGGGTGGGGGTGGGGAGGCTGTGCCCTCAACCTAGCATCTGCTGAGCAAGACAATAATTACAGCAATGATCAGCCAAGCAAATACCGATGTGTATTTGCTAGAGTTGAGAAGGAAGAAGAGGACTGTGGTAAGAAGCGATGTGCAACGTATAAGAACTGAGGTAACGCATCTAGGTGGAAAAGTTTCTAAACCCTTTCTGCCACTTATTAACCGTATGTTGTGAGTACACCTTAAGGGTGAGCTGCGGGATTCTGTGAACCCCAGAATATGCATTGGTAAAACAGAGGTAACAATGCCAGTCACCCACGGTTGCTGGAAGTTCCTATAGGAAAATAGGGCAAGTGTCTTCCACTGACTCTGGTACATAGTGAGTGCTCCATAAATGGTGTTGTGATGGTGGGGACTATGGTAACGATGATGCAGCAACATCCCATATATTGGCAAGGCCAGTTCATTCAAGCACCCACAGAGGGGCTCTGAGCCAGAACCTCGAGCCTCCCTCCCCTCCCTGGCAGTCTTACGTAACCTAGCGACAGGGACACATTCTGAGAAATGTGTAGCTGGCCAATTCTGTCATTGTGTGATCACCACAGAGTATACAGATTTTTTTATTCTGGTCACGAATGTCTGAGATGGTGCTGAGAGGGACATAGTTCTGTGTTTGGCCTTTAATCCAGGGCATTAGAAGTTTCTCCATAGCTGATATTGGCCCTTCTTGAAAGTTTATTGCTTTCAGTGATCCTTAAATAGCTTTCATTGCTTTGTCTTTGTTCTTCAGGTTATAGTTATGGGGGGATGGGACACTCCTGCCTGGTTAGCAGTGGCGATCTGATGTGCCACCTCTATAGTCTTTAATCACTTTTAATTTCATTTCCAGATCAGTAAAACATGGCTTCTTACTGGCTGTATTGGCTATGGATTCTTCAGGGCCATGGTGAATAAAGTACCACAAGATTAAAGCAACAACGAGGGAATATGATGCTATCAAAGGACTTGGTAAACACGAAGTGTAGGAGACTGCGGGTATAAAACACTTGCACATCACTTCGACATCACCAGGCAACAGGAATTGGGGGACCATCATCACAGACGCTGCTGTTGACCAAAACGTCCTTACACAGCTCAGCCACAAGAGTCATCTTTCAGATCCCCCATTATGTCGGATTCCTCCTAACTTCAGTGCTTTCCTAAGTGCTGCTCTCTGCCTGGAAGCGTCTGGATTTCTCCATACTCAGTTTCCTAGCTACTTATCCTTCAGAGCTCACAAAAAAGTCACCACCTCTGGGAAGCCTTCCTAGACCACTCGGACTAGTCACACTCCCTCACTCCCTGCCGGTTTAGAGAAGCCAGCATATCTTCATAACATTATTAATTAATGAAGCAATTGTATAATCACTTGTCTAATGTCTGTCTTCTCATTTCTCTCTAGCTTCTATCTAGCTGCCAAGGAAAGGCATAAGGTCATAGCACCTGAGGCTTTCCCTCTACTCCCTGCCACACATAACTTTCTCTTTTGGATTGACTGAACCCACAGGTGAAAAATCTCCAGATGTAAAGTTCTAAGAGAACTGGCAGACAGGTATCTTTAGGGATATTTATAACAATAGTGATGGCGTCTGTGTATTGAGATGTTCCTCTGTGTTAAGCACTGTGTACACATGATGTTTAGTTTTCCCAGGAACCCTAATTTGCAGGTGGTATAACAATTTCAGAAGTGAAGAAACTCCCCTACGGTCAAAGTCAGTAAAGTACAGAGCCAAAATTCAACTCCAGGTCAACTGGGCTCCAGAATCTGTTTTCCTTCCAGTCTGCAAGATCCGCTATGCAGATACTTCCTATTTCCAACCTTCTAAAAATATCATTTCATTATTCTAAAAATTATTCTTCTAAAAATTCTTCTAAAAATTATAAATAAAATTAAAATAATAAATTCATTCTTCTAAAAATATCATTTCATTATTTATCCTGCTCATTATTCTAGGTGCTATGTGTGGATTCCTTCATTTAATCCCAATAAAAATGTTGTGAGTTGCTTTTTGTTAAGACTCCATTTTACAGATGGGAAAACGGAGTCTTTAGATGTTAAAAAATTTCTAAGCACACACAGTTAGCAATTACTTTAATATCTGTCTTTATATAAGACAGTCTTAAGTTTATACTCTAATCCGTAAGAGACTGAGAGATGAAACACAGTAACCTTCTCCCTCTGGCATGGTCACTGCCAAAGGCAAAGTTCTGTCTCCTCACTCTTCTGATTTCAATCTCCCCTTTCTTCACAGTCCCTGATGCGAGATGGACAGAATCATGCCTCTGCGTCTGTCTACACCCAGTTCAAAGTCCTGGATTGCTCTTTTCTCACCTTCCTCTGGTCTTTACAACCTCAACCTCTTAGACTTCCTACTCTGTTACCAAGTGCTCCTATCCCAAGAACCCAGGGCAGAGATTTCTCTGCTAGCACCACCAGCCTCAAGCAGCTTCTTCAGAGGCACATCTGACTCAGTGGTCCTTTGCATATTTTCATTCTTATTCTTCCATGCAGCCACTGTGCATTCTTTTGATTCTTGACGCTGTAGGCACAATCAAACTTGAGCTCCTGCCTCATCTGGTACCTGCAGAGCTGAGAACAGAGGCTGCCAAAGACAGCCAACCATAATGAGACAGAATCACATGGCCCAGCTGGCAGGCACCCCTCACAGTGGCAACGAGCACTGGAACCAGCGAGTCCAAACTAAGACGGGCTGGTAGAACAGTACACACAGTGGATTGCAAAGACTTGAGTATAAACAAGGAGAAAAAAAGTCTCTCAATCATTGTGTATCTGTGTTCATGCTAAAATATTTGGATATACTGCTTAAAATACAATAGACTACTATTAAGTATTTGCATTTGTTTCTTTTTGTTTTTATAACCTCCTAGAAAATTTGATTTACATAACAGGTCGCATTTGTGGCTCATGTCATCAATCTGTTGGACGGCCTTGGCTTAGATAGAGGTTTGGCTGTCATAGGCCTGGCTTATGTTGGCTCCACAATAGGGTGGTCAACGATGCTGATTTGCCCAGGATTCTGGAAGGGCTATACCTCTGTATCTGCCTCCCTCTCCCCCATACTCTATGTAGGACCTGGCATACAGTACCAATTAGTGACCTCAAACAAATGTACAGGTACAATCAAATCTCACCAGGATACTCTCCTGTATCTGAAGGAGCTTAAAGCTCCTTCAGAGGCTCCCACTGCACTGAGAATCGACTCAAACTCCCTATCAGTCAGGTGTGACTGCCCCATTCACCTCTGCAGCCTCCTGTGGCACCACCTGTCCTTTGACCCTACATATATGTCTCTCCCCATACACATGTCCCTCCCCTATGTGTGTGTAGTCTCTCCCCACATATGTTTATGTCTCTCCTCTATATACATATATGTCCCTTGCATACATAAAATTCTTTCTGGCCTTGGGGCCTTCACATGTGCTCTTCCTTCTTTCTCAAACCTACTTCCTCCCATTCATTTCCCAGTCCACAATTTCTGACATTTCAGAACTTAAAAACCACATCCAAAAAAGACCCTCTTGGATATATAACATTCAAGGTCTGGCAGGAAACAGGTGTTGCATGCCAAGTCAGGTAAAATGCTAACATAGAGGCTCTAGACAGGTATGGGCAGGGTTTAGGGACACCAACAAGAGACAGTTCTAGTACCCCACAGTTAGCAACAACAGGCCTGAAAAGCAAGAAAGGGGAGAGCATTTACCAGAACCTGGAGACAACGGGTGTAAGAAAAAAACTATTAAAAAAAACAAAAACAGGTAGCCTTTCTTAGAGGGTTCCAACTAAACAGAGAGATCTGGCAGGGAAGGAATGAGGCAAACACATTGCCAGGCTCATTCTCCTCCCGCCTATCCAATGCACCAGCTGAGCCGCTGGAGGCAGTCCATGAGGCTAGGCCCCCAGGAGGGGCGAAGGGAAGTGGGAAGAAGGATGACGAGACCATGAGAAGCCATCCAGCATGCCGTCCACTCCTCAGTAGACCCGTTCGCTCCCCTGCCTCATAGCAGCCTGTACATTCTCTTCTTAGTATTCAATACAGTTTGAACGTCTCTAAGCATCTTTAAGTTATAGATTCTGTAGCCATAAAGACCTGAGTCCTGTTTGATGTGCACACATTGGTGAATGTGTAAACACATGGATCAGAGCCATAGCAGATAGAATTACGCACACACGCACACCTCAGTTTCAAAGGGAGACACCTCCGCTACAAAATTAAGAAATGCCAGGAAATTTCATATCAAAGTCAATTCAATGAACACAAACTGCTGCCTAGCATAAAAGTCAAACTCTATCTTCAAGAAGAGCTGATCATTTTCTAAGAAGAGAAGAAAAAAGAGACTTTCCTATAAACCTGCTGTTTATGCTGGGCCCAGCTAGAGAAGCCAGCCCTACATCACACAGGTGGGTACCTCTCTCCTGCAGCCGTCCAGAGCCACTTCAGTAAGGTCAAGTGACGTATTACTCCTTGAAGTCTTTGTTCCCTGCAAAAACTCAAAAGCGCCTCTCCCTATATTGATTGATTCAAAATAAGGAAAGAGCTAGCCCACCTAAAATCCCTGCCTCCTGGTCCTGAGATTTTTTTTTTTTTTTTTTGTATCTCCTTCGAGAGTAGATTTCTCTGATCTCTTGTGGTAACATGAAGAATTCAGACACCAGACTTTTCATCAAATTCTCCAAAGGTCATATAACAAGGTGTGTGCATTTTACAGACAGCTGAATTTGAAACTCAACCATAAACTCCCACATCTGCTTCTCTCCCCTGCCCCCCAACATATTCACTTTGACGTGAAGGGAGAAGTCTTTTTTCCTTATAGCATTTTACACAGTATGATTCCAAACATTTCTTTTTTTTTTTTTTTTTTCAGTCCTCAAATGCATCGTATGCATTTCTCTCCAACCATAGGGATTTTGCATCTACTGCTCACTTCAGCTGGAAGCAGGACCCCTATTTTCTCCAACTAGTTCTGGGAAATGAACCAGTGTTAAAAACCTCAACCATAGAGTGGCTGTGAGGAAGAATCAAGAAAATATGATGGAGGTCATACATATAAGGCACATAAGACAGCTCCTGGCACTTAAGAAAGCTCAGTGTTAGCTCACTGGTGATTACCCTACTTCCAAAGTATCTCTAAGAAAATATTACTCATTCCACTAGATTTCATTTCTCCCAGGCTAGACTGGAGGCCCCAGTCAGGGCTCTTCATATGACTGGATGTTCTTTCTTCCCAGCATGAATTACAATCCATGCCTAGGTGTATTTCAAATCATCATAAAAATAATGTTCTTGACTCAACAAAAAAAGAAATCCTTGAGGATTGGTGGAGAAAGTAAATTTGTTATTGGCCACCACCATAGCTGTAGTTTCTAGGAAAATATTTCAAACTTAGACCTACTACACATTAGATGAAAAGATGAACAGAGAACCCCTCCCCCACCCCTACTGGGGCACAATAGTCACACATTTCCATACATTTGCTCCATGTTTGCCATTTCAAGAGTTCTAAAGGTACATATGTAAAGAAACTGAAGCAAAAGAAGCCCTTGTGCACTTTTTGCAGGAATATAAATTGGCATTGTCCTTACAGAAAAAGTACAGCGAATTCTCAAAAAATGAAAAATAGAATTTTTATATGATCCAGAAATCCCACTTCTGGGTATCTATCTGAAGAAGTAGATTCTGCCTAATGGGATCAGTACTCTTAGAAGAAGAGATAAGAGAACTTGCTCTCTTTTCTCTCCAACATTAGAAGCACTGCAAAAAGGCAGCCTCGTGTAGCCCAGGAGGAGAGCTCTCACCAGCACCCAACCAAGGTGGCACCAACCTCTAGAGCTTAGGAAATAAATGTGTGTTATTGAAGCTTCCTAAGTTACAGCTTTTTGTAGAGAGGCTCAAGGAGACTAGCACAGTCTCCTACGAAGGACACAGTGGAGAAAAGGATACTCATAAGGCCCTCAGTCTTATTTACACGGCTACCTAGACAACTGGTAAAGCCAACTGATAAAGCATAATTCTGAGGAAGTAGA
The DNA here is from genome assembly GCA_004024925.1 of Scalopus aquaticus. Classification (NCBI taxonomy): domain Eukaryota; kingdom Metazoa; phylum Chordata; class Mammalia; order Eulipotyphla; family Talpidae; genus Scalopus; species Scalopus aquaticus. The sequence goes on along the minus strand of PVIJ01003889.1, from coordinate 78,829 downwards.
TGAAGAAAATGCTCTGTTCTCCTTAATACTTCCTCTTTTTGGACACACAGAAAGACTACATTTCCCAGCTTCCTCTGTATTACAAAGGAGTCATGTGACTGAGTTTTGGCTAACAGAACAGCAGTAACAGGTGCCACTCCCAGGCCTGACCACAGAATATCCCATACACAATGTTCCATTCTGTCTACCCTTCTCCACCGTCACCTTAAGGCCACAAGAGCTACCTGCCACCCATTAGACTTCACACAAGTGGGAAATGCAGTTAAATGTATTAAGTCCCCGATATATGGGGCTAACTTGTTACTGCTACATAACCTCGTGGTATTCTGACTAACATAAAATGGCAGTCAAATAGCAAAGAAAAAAAAAAGTGAAGAGATCAAGAGTGTGAGACTTGACTCTGTCATCAGCTTGTGATGCAATATTAGAAAGTCATTTCTCTGGCTCTGAATGTTCTCATCCAAACATGAATAAATCATGATGATTTCTTTTTTATTTCTTGCCCTATTAAGTAACTGGAAACTGTATTTTGCTTCATTATATCCTCTCTCCCACACACACAGCTCTCGAAGTAATGGTAAACCATATTGCTTTCACTTAAGAATCTGTTGGTTGGTAACAACATGAATTACATCTAGAACAAACAAAAGTGTAATTAATGGTTTGTCTAAGACAGTCTCCTTCTATACTGATTGTCCCAATGTGATTCAGTGTAATTATTAATTTCAAAGCCCCTTTCTGGGGTGCCCTGGCTTAAATAATATATTAGCGGGCAAGCTAGTAAGTCACACAGAGCATGGAGCAACTCTTACCAGGCATCTCTGTCCATATGTTGTCCTTCCTCCATCTTGAGGCTCTACCATCCCCCATGGGTCTTCCATGGACTCTTTTACTGGATCCTCTGCACCCAGGCTGTGGAGCTTAGCGACAGATGCCAAGTCACAAGCCTCATCTTCACACTGCTTCCAGCAAGCCACGAGGTGCCACCCCAACTGCAAGGGAGAGAGATTATTGTTATCTTCCTGGTGGTCTAGAGTGCCCAGAAACAAGCAAACTGGTGTGTATGAGAACAGGTTTAACTAAATGTCTTCACCTTCTCTAGGACTACAGGGTTAATGTGAACACCCTGGCCCCTAGAAATAACTCCCTGATGAAGGTGGCCTAACTCTAGTAATGGAAAAATGACCATAAAAACTGCTTCAAGACTGGACAAGTGGGAATGAACTATGAGGACCTGGCAGAAAGTCACAGATTTGGGGTTCTTCCTGTGTGGGGCCCAAGAGCTCAGGGCTTTCAAATCAGAATGGCCCATCTACCCAACCGTGCAGTATCATTAAGGACAATAACTGAGGTACCGGGGAAGGGACAAAGCTGATAACCTGCCCCCAAAAATGAACCTTTCAACAAGACCCTCAGGCACTTCCTATGCATAGTCAGAGTTTGAGAGGCAGTGGCACAGGTAAGCCCAGGGCCAGAACCTGTGGTCACACAGAAAGGGCACTGCCATGGACACTAGTCCATTCCTGTCACACTTAACAAACTCTCTCTCTCATTCCATGTCAAATCCTATATCTTTCATCCTGTTGTTTCTAGCTCTTACCTGTAAGTTGTTAATATCAACATGATTGATGCTCTCCAGAGGACTCTGTAAGAAAGAAAAGGTCCTTTCATTTTAACCTACAATTAATCAAGTAGCCCTCCATCCCAATGCATCATGGGCAACAACCGCCATAAAGTCTTAAATGTATTCCCTTTTAGGCTTTATTTTCTCACAGGCAAAGCCATACCAGGGTGTTCACATTATCCCTGTAGTCCTAGAGAAGGTGAAGACATTTAGTTAAACCTGTTCTCATACACACCAGTTTGCTTGTTTCTGGGCACTCTAGACCACCAGGAAGATAACAATAATCTCTCTCCCTTGCAGTTGGGGTGGCACCTCGTGGCTCGCTGGAAGTCCAGAAGAGCTGGGACAGTTTTGTTCAGCCTGGACCCTTCCAGAAGCCTTCCTGGGGAAATGAAAGGAAGGACTTCTGGGGCAGGACTAGGCACCAAGAGCATCCTGCCAAGCTGTGGGTGGGTCCCAGTCCTCCAAAGGCATGGGGAATCATCTTCCAAGGTTTTGCAAACTGACAGACAAGCTCTTTGAACTGATACCTTCTTCTCTCTCAGTTGCCATGGTGAGTTTTTAGCCTGCCCAACCCACCAGTGACAATAATATTTTCTATCACTAAGAACAGAATGGATACCCCAGAAAGCAATGTTACACAGCAAGAAGAAAAGGGCACACAGGGCTGGGTCAACCACTTGTGGGCTGGGGAGAAACTGAATTTTATTTCTTGTCTATTCCACATTCTCTGGAAAGAGGTAGTGAAAGGTATACATCGCTTTCAGGCAAAGAAATAATAGATTTTCCTATGATCTATAGGAAACTACATGTTACCAAAGAAAACAACATGGTTTATGATGATGAAACATATATTGTTATAAGGCAGTGTTAATTCAGTGAAAAATGAAAAGAAAACAACAATACAACCTATATTCAGTTTGATCCTGAGATATTACTTGTGGTTTTCCCGATGGAGCAGGAGTTACAGGTTGTTTACAGTGTCTTCTTTACGAAAAGCAATACAGAATCACTACAAACAATTTGGAAAAACTATATATCTACATAAAACACAAAAATAAAAGAGATAAATATACTTGATAAAGTTTTAGCTCAAAGTCAGCAGAAAGGACTTTGAGGAGGAAAAGAGAAAGAGGGAAAGACCTTGGAAGGGGGAGGAAAAAAGGAGGAAGTCAAAGAAGGGACATCTTCAGGGATCTGACCACGGATGGTGGACCCAGTTGTTTATTTAAATAGATTCACGTCTCACACTCCAAGTCAACCAAAGAAAGATGGGTTCTGTCAACAAGTGTCCTCCACATGCCCACTCTGGACCAGGAGGTGCTCTTTGCTGTTATAAAGCACAGTGATGAATCCTGTAACCACCCTAAAACTGGAAACAGTTGTCAAGTTACCAGTGAAAACAACTGAGACTTGGGGTGACTAAGTAAACCCTCTCCCCAAGGTCATGAGTATCCACCTTACTGCAAGTGATGCGCACATATTTGTTTTGAGTAAAAGGAGGGCCTTGAAGTCAGGTGGTTACCTCCAGGACACTTCTCTAAATGCTTCTCCCAACACCCACACTCATTCTAAGTTTCACTGAGGATGAATTTCCAGAGGGCTGCTCCACTGAAAGTTTTCCATTGACACCTTTCATGTTCGCCCTCATCGGTCACCCCTCGGCAGGCGCTCACTCTTCCACATTCTCAAACTGCCAATCCCCCTCCTTGCCTCTGCACAGCTGAAAGTCTGATCTTAAGAAAGCAGAGTTAGGTTGGGACTTTTTGGTCCTCTTTCCCAGTAAAAAAAAAGTGCCCAAGAAAATGAATTGGTGCATTCTGTTGTGGTTCTTTGTTTTCTCTTTTGCTTGTCCCTTCACAGTGGAAAATGTTGCATTTTACAGCTAAGTACCTATTCACTTTCCAATAGTTGATTCCAGAGATCAGTCAATTTTTGCTTCAAAATCAAGACACATCAAGCTTCACATTTCATAGAAATTAAAAAATAAAGTTAGTCCAATTTAAAGAGAAAAGATCATTTCCTGATTTTGCTAACTTTAGGACAGCTTTCGGGGTTGACCTCATGCCCAGTAAGGCTCAGAAGCCAGCAAACCAGAGGAAAGAGGCTGGATTGCATGTGAGAAAAGTTCGAGAAACTCAAATAAGCTATTCTTCTCCTAAACACACAGATCCTGAACTTAGTTGTTTTTTTTTTTATTTTCTCTCTCTCCCCCTCTCCCTCTCCCTCCCTCCTGTCTTCCTTCCCTCTCTCCCCCTCATCCCTACAAATATCTAATTTTTGTCCATCCAATATGTTCCAGGCACCATCCCAAGAAGATACCAATTTCCTTACACACCTATGTGTCATAGTCTCTGTCTACTTCTATTTCAAGGTGTGCGCGCTAATATTTTTTTAAAGATTTATTTGTTTATGCATATAAGCTGGGGTACAGGCCAGAGGCATGAGCCGACGAGAGGGTTCACCAGAGACAGAGTGGGGAGCAGAACAGGCAGAATGACGGAAATACACTGCTGAGGGGAGCAGCGGGTGAGGCAGGAGAGATCTGTTGCGCCATGTGGGAATCTCCCTGTCTGGGCGTCAAACTCGCATTGCCATTACCACAGCTCCACAGCGCATTGCTTAACTGCTGTGCCACCAGGGAGGCCCTGTGCACGCTAATATTTTAAGGCAAGAACTGGAGTAGGGAGAGATCAGAATTTAGAGGCTAGAAGGCAGAAAGAGGAAAGAGTGAGTGAGCAGATGAGCCCGGGACCGCTTTTCTGGGACAGGCTTATGTTTAAGCCTCATTTATAAAAATGTTTTTAAAAAGTATAAGACAAATGGTACTTCCCCCAATACTGTGGATTTAAAATGGATTTGTAATGGAATTAAAATGTACAAACACTAACTGCTCAGTGGAGACACAGGCCAAGCCACTTACTCCAGGGACATGCTGTGTTCTCAAGGTGCTTAGGGAGCTGCTGGGAGACAGAGCCCCAGTCGCTACCTAGAAAATGTGACACATCACACAGCAACCCCAGCAACTTGCAGCTGTTGTGGTCAGGCAGCCCCGTGTCAGAACCCCAGCTCCATCGCTGAATAGCAGGAGGACTTTGGAAAAGCCATCTGGCAATTCCCATATTCAACTTGCTTCCCTGCCAAATGGGAATATTAGCGCTCACAGAATTATTGTAAAAATCAAGTAAATTCCAAATGCACTGTGTTTGGCACACAAACTTGGTAGCTGTTGAAATGATAAATTATTATTACTCTTCTCACTATTAACTGGAGGTAGAAGTGTGCTATGGAACCTAACTGAGAAAAGGTTCTATTTCTTACTGGAAATTAGGGGGTGGAAGCTCAGAAAAGAGACCATATTTGAATAGCAACTTAAAAAAAAAAAAGTGCTGAATTGCCAAAGCAAGAGATTTAAGAAAGGTCATTTGCTATTTGGTGAGGAATTTACCCACACATAAACAGGGCTGGGGATAGGCTTAGCAGGCTAGAAGGCTCAGAACAGAAGTGTACCTGGAGGGGAGGCAGGTTTGAGTGTCATCAGAGGCTGAAAACAAAGCTTAGGAGGAGACCTTACAAGGAGACCTGGCCAACATTCCTGACCAGGCAACGGAAAAATCCAACAGATTTTAAACTGGAAGAGGAAGGGTGTACAATGACACAGTAGAGGGGGTGGATTTTTGCTCATTAAACTGGTATAGAGACTTGGCCTCAGGGAAGCCCCCTAGGGAATGACACCAGCCTCAGTTTTCCCACCCTGTACATATCACACCTTAATGGCAACCATGTTGTATTGTCACTGTGAACTGAATGGCCCATCGACTCATCCGATTATAAGCTTCATCAAGCAGGAGGATGTTGGCCATATTCATGGCCATACTGGCAGTGTCTAGCACCCAGGAGGCTCTCAAAGACCCAATGGATGATCCATCTTAGAACAGGTCATCCTTTCCTTCCCGTATCTATTTTTTTATATAGAAGGACCTTTCCTCAGCTTTGCAAGAAGTACAGACTCATCTCTCTTCTTTGAGTGACAACAGAGTTTCTCAAGGACCACCCAACTTAAGAGATATCCTTAACTACCCAACTTAAGAGATATCCTAACTATCCATAACTAGGCCAGGAAAGGGATGCTCTCTTATTTCTTGAATCTGCCATTTTTGTTTTACTTGTTTATCATTAATTCTGCATTACTGGAAATCAAGATATTATATTTCTTTGAAAATATTCCAGGGTTTTCACTTGTTAAGATTTGCTCTTTTCCTAATTCATTGGCTCTTTTCCTAAATTCACACATTACTATCATCTACCATTTCAGAAGGCTAAATACGTCAAAGGACCTATACAGCCAGCAAATGGTCCTTTTCTCCTCTTGAACTCAACAGCTTTTTATAATCCAGGACAGTTCTGCAACCCCATGTGTTTTCTTCCTTCCCCTGGCCACTAGGAAGCTCAGAGCTATACATGTTGTGCTCAACTGCTGAAACTGTCGCCAGTCAGGGTTTCTTAATTCATTCACTTTACTCACTATGTGTGTGTGTGTATGCATGTATGGAAGAACAAAATCCAGTAGAAGAAGGCAGAAGGTAGGAGCCAAGATATAAAGGTACCTCCTAGGAGTCATCTGGCCCAGCCTCTCCCCATTGTACATATGAGAAAACTGAGGCACAGAGAAGTTAATGTCCAGTGTCAGGTGGTTGGGAAAGGCTGTCATGAAGCCTGTTTTGGCCCATGATTAATTCCTCATTCTAACTTCAAATACAATCGGTAGTAATTCCAGGTAAATAATATATCTTCACCTGCATATACCTGAAATAGTATTTGTGTAGCTTAAAGTATTATTTGAAGGGTTAACCAAGGGACAGAAAGACCAGGCTTCATGCCAACATTCTCCAGCTATCCAGCCCTGGACAGTAACTTCTCTGTGCCTCAGTGTTCTCATCTGCACAATGAGGGCAGAAGTTCACCTGCCCTAAGGCCAGAAGTTGGACCAGATGACCCATGGGAGGTTCTTTCCAAAAGTTTGGCTATTTTCTTAAACGGGTGATTTTCAAATGGCTTCAGGAATCAGACCACCCTGGGGTGCTTATTAAGACACAGCTCGTTGGACCCATGTCTGAGTTTCTGACGCAGTAGGTCCAGGGTGGAGTCCAAGAATTTGCACCTAGTTCTGCTGCCAATGGTCCAGAGCCCACACTTCAGGAACCACTGCTCTACAGGACAGCAATCTCATAGTCCGTTGGTGGGGGACCTGGGGGGTGGGGGGGGCTATAGCTGGTTCTTCAATTTTTATAAATGAAGGTCCCTTTCAAAGTGATGAGAGACTAGTTCTATCACCCACCAAGTCTCAGATGCTGAAGCTCCAACTCAGCAACTAATTACACCCTGAGATGATGCTGGGGATCACTCTCTTGGGGGCCATGGAACACAAAGGCCAGTCAGGTGAACCCCCTGGAGAAGGCCCGGGAAACAAGGGACAGTCAGAAAGGGAGAGACAAACATGCTCTCTCATTCATACAATTTATTTCTGCAGGTCAGCCAGAATTTCCTCTTGCCATAACCAGAGTCAATACAAGCCTTGACGAAGGGTAGATCAAACTTGGGCCCCGCACCGAGTAACGCAGGGTGGATGGAAAGAATCAGGAGGAGACTGGAAAAGTGCAGACTGTCCTCAGGCACTTACAATCTTACGAGGAAGGCAAATTCCACACATGTGCACACACTCCACGTAGTACATCAAGACAAGGAGCTAGTCAGATGCAATGTTATGTGGCATGGGGACAGAAGGCTCAAGGCAGGAGATAATGGGTAGCAGGCTTTCCTGGAGGTGAGGAGACATGCCGGCAGGGGTCTGGACAAACAGGCAGGGTTCGAAGTCATTGTAGGATGAAGAAGTCATGGACAGCGGCCAGGGTGTCCCTGCGATGTCAGCAGAGCAATGACAGTGAGCACAGAGGACTTCTAAGTCTTTCTCTACCCTTCCATGTGCACGCCCTCCAGTCATTTCCATTCCCGGTCTCAGTTTCCTCACTTGAGGAATGAGGGTGTTGAACTGAATCTCGAGTTTCTAGATAGTGTTGCATCCTGGAGAGACCCCAGGCCAGTCACAGGACAACGATGAGACTGAGTCCAGCTCTCCTCCTGCCTCTGCTGCAGTCAGAGAAACTCCACTTCTTTCACTTTTCCCTCCCTGGACAATTTCACTTCCAGAAAGGGCCCAAAAATCATTCAACAAGAAGCTCTGCGAGGCTCTTTCCACCTGTAGATCAGGTGGTTGCACAGAAAAGAGAAAGAAGCCAGTTAGCACAAAGGATGGAATCACGAGGCTGGCCAGCAGCTCCTGGATCAGCCTGACAACAGAGAGTGCAGGCCAGTGGGGGTGAGAACCAGGGAAGCCTTGAAGGTTTGTGAGGGAGGGACACCACAAGGAAAGGCCTGAAATTGGGCCCCAAACTGCTAGAGAAACAGATCTGAAAATCTCAACTGCTCAGAAGGTTGTGAGCGAGAACAAAGGTGATTTTCCCCCTCGTCAGCCTCCCCCCAGGACACTGTACTGTATGCAAAACTGGTGACTGTGAGACAAACATTTCTTTCCACCTCCCTTCACAGCCGCACGGGCCTTCAGGAAGGCCTGCACTTCAAGCAAAGTCTTTTTATTTTTCAACACCCACAGCTTCCATTCAACAATCACAAGTTTTCCACTTTCATCAAAGAGACCAAAGAGAGAGGCCGAGGGGGCAACCTGTTCTCAGCAGCCCTGGGCAGATGGCAGAGCCTTCTGCCACCCACTCCCTGCCAATGCCTACCACAGGACACAGCTTTCTCCCCACATCAGTCAGGGACACCCGCCCCCCAAAACACACTGTATTGCTTCATTCCCACCTCAATTACCGAACCAAATGAATGTGTGCAGTCGTTTCTCCTAAAACCAAGCCCAACTTGGGATTAAGGGGACCTTGGCTTCTTGGACTGTAAAATGGGTAGGCTGCCCAAGAAGACAACTTACCTCTCAATGGTTCTTCCACTCCAAGATTTCTGATTTTATAGATTCACTGGGAAGGACTATCCCAGCCAAGACTCAGTGAGTCCCAACTCGGCCGAAGCTCAGCAGTGGGAGCTCTGCAAGGAGGGCAGTGGCAACAATCCAAGCTTGGCTTTGGACACTGTACATTTCCTAAGGGACATTGAGACTTCTGCTGGCTCCCAGACATATGCTGCAGCCAAAGAGTGAGCAGAAAAGGGAGGAGCACTGTACAGAGTTGGATACTTGCCGATGAAGTCCCCAAAGAGCGACATCCTGAGGCACCAGCTCAGCAGTGATTCACATTTTAAGTGGTGTTTTGAAAAGATTATTAGCAATCATAGATGTGACCAAATCTGTCCCTGAGAGAACCTATTTACTGCATTTATCTAAATCCCAGACTCGGCCCCTGGGATGATTTGCAACATTTAACCGGAATGATCCCAGGCCATGGCCAAGGCTATTCCCACTCATGAAGTACTCTTAGATCACTGTCTTATTTGATGTGCATGGCGGCTGTCCATGTAGATGAAAAAAAGGGAGGGGCCCAGAGATTTGTACAAGGACTCAACGTCAGTCCTGGGAAGGGCTGAGACTGGACCTCAGGTTTTGGGTGAGTGATCTAGCACAAGTGTGGGGTAAGTCACGCACAGCTATGCAGCCAAATTCCATTGATCGACATTTGCATTCCCTCTGGGCCTCAATTTCCCCATATGTAAGAATAAAATACCTGCCTCAGGGGGTGGAGGTAAAAGCAGAGTGAGACCAAGTGTAAAGAAAGCCTCTAGCACTGTTCCTGTGACTTCAAAGACTCAACAGTCTCTTGCTCACACACACACACACACACACACACACACACACACACCCCACAGCACACAATACACAACAAATACAACATGTATACTGCACCTCACACCACAAATGTGCAACACATAGCACACACACACTCATATATTCTGCACCACACCACACCCCCACCTCCACCCCCCCCCGCAGAGGCTTCCCCTTTTTGTGTGTTAGGGCAGACCCAAGGCTAGCTATGATTTTAACAGATCCCAATATATGCTGCAGGAATTCCTGGTCAAAAAGATCAATGTTTCCAGATTCCTGCTCTCACCAGCGTCTTTGAACATGTTTTCAAATTTCACACTGCTGTGAGCTGGTCCCCCTTTGAATAAATCTCCATATTTATGGACTCTTTCTTCTCAGATATCTAGAAGTCCTTCCAGTTTTTCCTCAGGAGCCAGTATTACTAACCTGAACACTCTGGAGTTACTACTGTAGTGCACAGAATCCGGCCTCTCAGAGGCCCGAGAAAGAGACGCTACCCAAAAAGGTCTTCCAAGCCACAGGCCTTGCTGAAGAGAATGTACAGCTTGTGGAGCAGGAAGGCGTTTTGTGGCTGCGTCTAAACGAAACAGAAGTTGCTTTGTGCACGCACACACACTCACACACACACACACACACAGATTAGGGAAACTGTCATTTTCCTACTCGCCCTCTGACATCAGCCACCTTCTCTGCAGCTGGTTTCTCTGCAGTCAAATTAATCCCTGGAGATGAAAAATGAACCTCTCCCCCACCCCTGCTGCCGCCTTTCACCTCACGCCCCCAGAGAAGAACTTCGCAAGGCAGCCGGTGAAGGTTTTTTTCCAAGTCACGTGATTCAGGATGCAGGGGGAAGAATCCTTCTTGGAACCGAGGTGGGCCCAGAACCGAATCAGATGAGGAGAGATAAGGTGTGATGTGGGGGAGACTATATAAGAATGGACTCAGGGCTGCAGCAGGCACTCAACGGAGTGGCCCCCTCTCAAGACACAGCCATGCATGTGCCAGCAGGCTCCGTCACCGGCCACTTGGGGACCACTGGTCGCAGTTATTTCTATCTCACCATAGTCTCGCTGGCTGTGTGTCTCATCTTTGCTGTGGCAACCATTATGGTGTTGGTAGTTCAGAGGACGGTAAGTGGACTCCTCGGCCTCACTTTTCTTTCTGATTTATGTTCTGTTTTTGCTCAGAGAGAGATCCTTGGGAATAAACTAAAAAATGTGTGGGGAGAAAGAGAAAGAGAGGGAGGTGATGTCTCGTGTAGAGAAAGGGAGAAAAGAAACAGGAACTTGCTGCTTTCAAACAATTTAACTTTTTGAGAGAAAAATTTCTCGAGCCATTATCTCAAAACTTTCCAGACTCACATGATCCAAGAGAATGAAGTAGAGCGGTTAGCCTTGAGAAATTAAGATTTAAATTGTGCTGAGCTTGTCACTGGTGTCAAGGAAGGAAGCAATAAGGAAACCTGATAACATATTTGCACAACTTGTTATCATGTCTTCGAGCCCTAAGGCCAGATTCCAAGGTTCTACACTCTCACTCTAAATGTTCCTGAGATTTCTGAGGCCTCCTCTACTGCCGAGAGCATTTTTAATTAGCATGTTGCAGAGGCCAAGTTCTGTAAGGGAAGGAAGAGAAAGAGAAGACCAAGGCTGCTTAGTGCTATGGGCATTTCAGCGTTAAAGCCCAGAAGACAAACTGAAAGCTTCCTCCCAACACACTGCTTTGAAGAGCTTCGCAGCACAAAGGCAGAAAGTAGATGTGTTTGTAACACCTGTTCCCTCAAAGACTGTTCAAAAAAGTAAAATGACACGCAATTGTGGACATACACTGTGTAGTCAAACTGTCTCCAAGGATGTATTTTGTTTGAAGTAAAAGGTAAGATTTGTTATGAAAACAGCAGAGGGGAGGAGGAAGCTTCTCCCTGTCTTAGGAAATGGGTGTTTACAGAGATTCTACCAGTACGTATTTTATAGAAAATACTGATCACAAATTTTTAATGAAGAAAAGCTTGTTAATTTTGACCTTTTAGAACTGTAACCTCCATATCCTTCCAAAGTCAGAATATTTCTGTTTATTCCTTCATAGTTCCCTTTTTTTCCCATGGTATTGAAATCTTGCAGGACTTGCTCTGGTTTTCTTTCAATTGTCTTAGGCCAAATACTCTGTAACTTAGAAATTGTTAAAAAGAACCAGGTTTTCAAAGGCTTGGATTCTCTTTCTCAAGTGTCATCAAGCTTTGAAATTTAAATGAAGCTCAGAGATTCTTATCGCCATAAAAGTGAAAGAAAACTGCTCAGAATTTCTAACAATTCAATTTAGACAGAATTTATGAAATTTGTAACCTAATGGACTCATCTACATCTACTAAGAATATTACTCTTGCAAACATTTTAGGGGTACTTTTTTTTGGTAGAGGCTCTACAGTTTTGGTAATTATAAGTAAACAAGAGCTGTATCATTTTATAGGGATAGTCAATGAAAAGAAATTCAAGTGACCTTTAAAAGTTGTAATTAGAACAACTAAGAAGTGAGGGAGAGAAGAGAGGAGGGTGGGAGGGGGGGAGGAAAGATGGAGTAGGCAAGGGAAGGCGTGGAAGAGGGAAAATAAAAGGAAAGAAAAGAGACTATGGGGGAGGGAGGGGTTGGTGGTGTGTAAACTTAGAGAGAAGTCCAGAATGGTCCTCATTCAAACCTCACTTTTAGTTGAAAAGACTGTTTCCATGATGGAACCAGAGTGGATCGTTCTTCCTTATTACTGTAAATGTGGAGAACAGGTTTGACTTACGTCATCCTGAAAAAAGTGGAATTAAGACTGATTGTTTAATAGAATAGTGTTCACTTTGCCAATATAGACAGCCACAGAAACACTAAGAAACTTTGTCCCTACTCTTCTCTGGGGGCTGTAGCTTTTTATGCATCCATTTCCTTGCCTTACCCTGGGTATGAAAAGATTTACTTCGTAATGTGATTGTACTGTTGAGGGTGCTGTGATTTCTTAACCAGAGAAATACCATTTACTCGCTTAATAGCATTGTGATGTTAAGTGTTCTACACAGATCATTTCTAATACTTGGTTCAGATATTAACTGTTCCAAAAGCCACGTAGAAAGAGTTCCCCTGAGCTTGAGTTATCAGTGAAGGCTTCCCGCAGAAAGAGGAAAAGCAGGCTGACTCTGGACAGGTAGAACTTAGACAAAAGGAAAAACTCTGGACTCAAACAGAACCTCTAGTAAAGAAATCAGTGGAAAAGACCCGAAAGACTTAAACTCATGCTGCAGCCATTAAAAATGAAGTGCGTTGATGGCCACACTGCACTGTGCGTGAGGCTGAGTAAGGGCAAGGGTGAGAACCATGGAACTTGTTTTACTGGTCTAAGAAGTCACAGTTCTAAGTAAAAAGGCATGTGCATAGAGAATATTTAAAACAAGATGTCATAAAACACAGTAAATCACAGAAGACAGGCACGTGGAGCTACTCTGGCACTACAAATGAAAGAGATAAGAGGTTTTTTTCCCCAGACAGATTTAAGAAAAACTCCACTGGAATTTGGAGTTTCCAGTTGTATTGATAAATGGGTGTAATGTCAAACAGGTAACAAAGGGCAATAAAAGGAGAGGGCACTCCTGGCCAATGAGACAGCAAGAGCATCTGCTCCTTCCCTGTCATTACAAAACCTGTGCATCTACAGGTATATAGTACACACATCACATTCAACTCTAATTTTACACCTTACGTTACTGCCTTGACAGTGTATCGCAGAGACCTTTCTGTGCCAATATGTCGAAGTCCATCTTGTTCTTTTGAAGAGTCTCTTAGCTCTTTGCACTCGAGGCCTTTTTCGCGTGGGTGAGCCAGCCACTCGAGACGATCTCAGCTATATTAGGGAAGCGTTTTACAGGTACTTTGGAATCATAGAAACATATACAATAAATAAAATTTCACCAATTTATGTATTTTTACATTGAATACAACAAAATCTGTTAAATATTACACTCTGTAATTAGTTTTTGTGTGATATTTGGTAAAACAATTCCCAAGATGCAGCTTCGCTTTGTCAGGACACGTATCACAATGCTAAGCTGAGACTAACTAAGCTAAGCTAAGAATTGGCTAAGGATGCAGGCCAAGCCTGGTCCATGAAAGTAATTGCGATAAGAATATCTTATCACATATAGGAAATAAACATATTGACTTCCAAACTGCTCAGGTGCCCTAGCTGCGCCACTTGGGTGGACGCATTAAACCGCCGGGGGCCATAGCAGCGCTTGCTCTAGTGGACGCATTAAACCGCTGGGCGCTGCAGTGGCGCCGCTCGAGTGGATGCATTAAACTGCCGGGCGCCATAGTGGCGCGGCTCGAGTGCATAGAGTTAGTATTCTCTTACAGGAATGTTTTGTAATTCCTCTGATCCGTGCCTAGTGGACACTCAAATGTTTTTCTGTAGACTTTTTGCCACTGTGCATCTCTGCGAGTATCTGTGGGATAAATTCCTAGTGACAGCAAGAGAATGTGTAGTTTTCATTTCAACATACATTGTCCATCAGCCTCCCTTATAGTCTCAAGACATTCAAAGTCCTATAAACAAAGAGACACCCCATTACATCATTATGGAAAGAAATCTGACTTATATTGGGTAAACACAACATACTACATGAACAGAAGTCAGAAGGGAGTTTCACATAATTTATGCAGCAGAGCAAAAAGAAAAGTAATGAAATTTCTCTTATCTCCTCCAGAGGCAAAGGTTTATATAAGGAAATAGGCTACCAGGTTAACGTCAGAAGTGTTTACATTAGAAGGGGCCCTGCGATCTTCAGACTTAGAGCCATCTCGGTTATAAAATCCAGATACTGGGTTTATCCAGCAGCTGGAGAGATCCACTATGTCCTAAAGGCTGCAGCAAGGGTTCCCAGTCATTAGGGAGTCAAGAAGACCCTTTCCAGAATGAAGAGAAAGCAGTTGCCTCCTTTCCCTTCATACACAGAGAAAATTTCTTTTTTCTTTATCTTGATGGCACAACTCTACTTCCTCAGCAATTGAGGCACAGTGTCTTGTCAGGGCGGTGATTTTCATTATCGGTGAGAAGGTTTTTCGGTTTGTTTTAAAGCTCAGATAAAATCTAAGGGTAAGCTGAAATGGCCTGTGCTATTTTTCTCTCCCTGATACCCAAAGCATTCAATTAATCAGAGAAAATCTCAGGGGCAAGTCCTGTGCTGGCCAACGAGGGAAGAAGCCAGGTGGACAGGGAAGTATCTCCAGTTGCTGGGAATTCTTTACATTGGGGAGAAAAGGCCTAAACACCCAAAAACTTGAGTTTGGGCAGAACAGCACAAAATGCTAACAGACCAGAGGGGAGGGGACAATCTCTGCTTTAGGATGACAGGAGAGTTAGCAGAAGAGCTAGAACAGAGGGCAGCCTTCTCCAAGAACCTGGAAAAGGGTCACATCTTAAGTCCAAATCTTTTTCTGAAAAATTTCAGACCTTGAGAAAAACAGAATGGTAAACATCCATATAACCTTTTGCCGAAATCGTGTTAATATTTTGCCATACTTGAGGCTTTTTCTATATATAAAATAGTTGCAGTCAGCATGGCGTTTTGCCAATATGTATTTCAGTACCTATCTCCTACTTACCTCAATGCCACTAGCAGAGCCAAGGAAGTTCATATTCATTCCGTAATATCATCTAATAAAATTTTATATATTTATGTATGTATACGTATATGTATGTATACGTGTGTGTGTGTGTGTGTGTGTGTGTGTGTGTGTGTGAGAAAAGATAGCTCCTATAGTGTGCCATGTTCTTATTTGGGGATCCAGAATCTACTTTAAGGTCAAACACAATTTTTTAAATCTCTATTTTATATAAAATGTTGCTAAAGGGTGGAACACCTCAGAAATGCAGAATCCCAGGCCCCATTCCAGACCTACTGAATCAAAATCTGCATTTTAACGAGTTTCCTAGGTGATTTGTATGTGAGTTAAAGTGTGAGGAGCCGTGATCTATAATCTCCCCTGCCATTTGGCGTTTGCTTCTCACGACTTTCTTGGGAAAGATCCGGCCAACTCTCCTGTGGGACAGTCACACTTTGGATTTGTCTTTGTCTTTCCACATGATTCTGCTCAGAGGAAACATTTTTGGCATGAGCAGTACAAAGATAATGCTGCGGACTTTGTATTACCCCATTGTTGACGATGGCAGTTAGTCACCTGGTTAGGCTGGCTATCTCTTTTCCAAACAAAAACAAAAACTTTGTTTTTTTTTTTCTTATTAATAAGTAATCTACTGGGCCAATACTCTTCTGCTCTGCAGCTTTGGCATTTCTTGATGACCCTTATCTGCTTCAGCTCATGCAGACAGGGTTGAAGAATAGGATAGGCCGTTTCTATCATCCCTCCTATGTTTCTGAGCTGGCGTTCTTCTCAGAGTGCGCTCCATGGGCAGGCTGGTGGTAAGTGGATGGGGCGGGGCTCTCCAGGTGAGGCAAAAAAGACAGCCCAGAGCCAAGCACGTCCACAGGAGGACAGGGGTGCTGGGGCCAGAACAGAGGTCAGTCCCGACTGCGTATGTGAGTAGCAGGAATTAGAGCTGGGGCAAGGAGAGCTGATAGAGGAAAAGGAAGAGGACAGGATGCACCCCCATCTTCAGACTAGGAAAATCTCCTAAACATGCTATTCGAGCTCAGCTTCACATTCAACCTTCAGTGTCCATTTCTTAGGGAAGGAAGACCTCAAGTGTTCCGATTGCCTGTTAAATAATGTCTTTAAGCCCATTCAAAGTGTGGTCCAGGGCCCAGTGCACTGGCATCCTTCAAAAAGTTCAAGAGAAATGCAAAGCCTATGGGCTCATCTTAGAACTACTGAATCAGAATCAGCATTTTAATAAGATCCCCAGTAGAAGCACTGCTTTGAGTGACTCTGATCCAATTCCACTTTTACTAACCCTATCAAACTAAAGGTTGCCAGTAAAAATAATCTTTTTCTGGTGACATTCACTTTGCTGTCAAGTCTCAAGAGAATTTTCAGACCCAGCTTCATCCTGCTTCCCCCTAGAGAGGCAGAGGAGCAGGCATTGAAGAGCCTTGCCTTCCAAGTCAACACAACTGAATTTGAATTCTTTCCCTGCTTTTTACCATCTGTAGGCCCTTCTGTAATCATTACAGAATGTCTTAGTCAATCACTAACTCAAGTAAAGCTCAAATAACACAACAACACAGCTAAAGTTCTCAGCCGCAGAGGATTAAGCTCCCTCATTAAGTGCTTAGTCATGTTACCTTGAAAATAAGAAAGGTGTTCCTAGACCTTCAGAGCCCCCACCTTCCAAGACAATGTAAGGTCCACAAAGAAGGGGGTAGGAAATTCCCTGGGCATATTCCAAACTTTACTTACCTTTCGCCATTTACAGTCAAAGAGGACACATTTTGTTAAAACCAAACTTAGAAGCTCATTACCTCTGCACATCATTGCTCTGTAAAAAGAAACAAGTCTTTGATGATCTTAGGGAAAATTAAGCACATTATTAGAGTCAAGAGAGTAACCAAAATGCTACCATTGTCGGCTTCCCTGGTGGCACAGCGGTTAGACGCTGAGCTGTGGAGCTATAGGCAGCGGCGACGCAAGTTTGATGCCGAGGAGATTCCCACATGGCGTGGCAGACCTCTCCTGCCTCGCCTGCTGCTCCCCTCAGCAGTGTGTTTCTATCGATCTGCCTGTTCTGCTCCCCACTCTGTCTCTGGTGAACCCTCTCGCCACCCTACACCTCTGGTCTGTACCCCAGCTTGTATGCATAAATAAATAAATCTTTTAAAAAATGCTACCATTGTCAAGCACTTGCTAACAATTTAAATGCGGTATTTATATGTCTGCAACATTCCAGTGAAGGGGAGGATTATCAGCTTTCTAATCACAGTATTAAATACAATGAAAAAACAAAGTCCTAGGCAAGGTAAACGATTGGGATTGGACTGCTCCATTTCACTGGGGATAAGCCAGTTAAACATGAACACCCTTCTCCCCATCACAGAAAAATTATAGGGGGATACCCATCAGACATCCGGAGTCTGCAACTAAAGCAGTGCACTTAAGAAAGTGTAGCTGGTTGGTAACCATGGAGATGAAGTTTCCTGAACTATTTAATGGAGCTGAGAATGACAACCTGGGAGGGTCCATAGCTGCTCTCTGTGTCTGGCCTGTGTACTATGTACCAGGAAGCCAAGCTGCTGAACAGGGGGTTCACTTTTCCCCAACCAGGACCCAGATGCCCAGGCAAGATCTGGAAGAAAATTCTAGACTTGGAAGAGAATTCAATAAAGAGTTGAATGGCAGTACTTAGTAAAATATCTGAGACAAATTTCAAAAGTCATCATCTTTTTATACCCTGCTTCTCTGTTCAAATGCAAGGACTACTAACGAGAGGGCAGAGGAGGAAAAGATGAGCTTTTCTATTCTTGACTTCCACAGAGAGCATCTCACCAGAGCCAGCGGAATGGGCAGTAGAGAATTCAGTCCAGGATCTGCCACTGACTCAGGAGTATCTCAGTTTCCTCTTATATAAAATCAGTTTGATGGGCTAAAAGATGTCTCATTTCAGCTCTGGCTCTGATTCTCTGATTTTGTCTCACAAGCAGCCAGGGGAAGCTATGGAGACCTCTTCCCAGGAGCTCTTCACAATAGAAACAGTCTTGTTTCATGTTTCATAGAGAAACATGCCCTGGGTCCTGGGTAAAGGTTTAGGCCACAGGCTTTGTTCTCATACTAAGATGCTTTGTTTTGACATCCTCTTACCTTGTTAGAAAACCAAAAAGCCCTTCAATGACACACAAAGGCCTTTCTTGATCCCTCATTAAGACTTAGGACCTCCGCCCAGATATTATCTCTTACAATCTGTGCTACTCAAAGTGTGTTGTGGGCCAGAAGCATTGACATCATCTGGGAGCTCGTCAGAAATACTCACAGGCTCCACCCTAAGCTGCTGAATCTGAATTTGCATTTTAACTAACTCCTCAGATGATTCCTACACATATTAAAGTTCAAGTACTACCTTGAAACACTCTCTTTTCCTTCCAAGCTCTTATCACAACTTGCCATTCTAGTTATGGATTAATTTGTCTATTTTAAATACAAATGCTTAAATGACTAAGCCATAAAATTCTCAGCATGTCTTCCAGTGACGCAGGCACCGGCTGCCCCACTCCAGGTGCTCAATCAGCCTGTGCAGAGGGTAGGAGTCTGTATTTCTCCCACTGCTAGTGGCCTCTGGGGTAGTTCCACTGGTTTTGCTGTTCTATGTCCTTTCATTTTCCCTGGATACTTTCCAGAGAAGCTGACAAATCCCACTGTTTTCACAACACATTTAAATGTCGATGTTTTTCTCTGCTTTTGCACATCACGGGAATGGCTGGTCATATTTGGAAGAAAATTAGGTATCTATTAAATTTTGAAATGCTGTTTGTTGCCTTACAGAGGCAATGCAGAAGGGATTTTTGTGATGTGCTGTCAGGTTTTCCAATGACTACATGTGTAACTGAGAGAGCACAGCGTAGTTAGGTCAGGAGCTTTCAGCTAAAGCAGTAAATTATATATTAGACCAGAGAAGAAAGGACCTCCCAGACCAAGTTCACTTTTCTCTGAAAATCTGAAGCCCTCAAGTTTATATGACTTCACCTATCTCCGCAGCAGCACTATGCCAGGGCTTGGCCTTCAAGAGACTTCCTTGACTTATTTTCCGCTCCCTTGGGCTGGAACAGCCAGCCATTAATCAGAAAAGGAGATGTCAGAGGAAGACAAAGGATAGAGGCTCCGGGGAAATGATAGAACAAAACAGCAGATGGCCCTAGGTGTTTAACAGAACACTCAGAAAATAAGATGCGGGCAAAGGCTAACTTCTTAATCTGGCAAAGACTTTGTAATGCTCATTGCTCTGTAATTACTCATAGTTCAATCCAATGCATTTGAAAAGATCCCACACTGAACTGGTCATTGCTGATTAGCAGGACATCAGCAAGGTGTTGCCATGGCTGAGTAGGGAAAAGGAGGAGGGAGACTCAGCATGGGGGGTTCATTAGGAGGGACCAACCATGCCCATCTGCTTCTGTTGCCCACTTTCTCAGAACAGATCAATATTTCCTTTACATCTTTTGAATGTCCCAGTCTGGAGATCCCCCTTTAGAAGTTAATGTTTCTGTTCTATCAACCTTTTACTTATTTGTATAAATATTTATGTATATGCCTATGTTTATTACATTTGCCATGCATATATATACAAACTATTTATTATAGGCAAACATGCAGTGTGGATTTATAAATATATAACATAACTTTGCACTACTTATGTTACATATTTATAAATATGTCTATATCAATTCAATTATAATCTTGTAAAAAATTCACTAGGACAGGGACTCAATTTAATCATCTGTCCTCTCTTCATAATGTTTGGCAAATAAACATTCAATTAATTCAGAATTTGCAACCACAGAAGAGATAAAAATATACCATTCTCAGGTATGTTTAACATACACCTTCATGAGTCAAACATTGGGGAAAAACATATTTATATGCTATACCCGACTGTTCTTACACTGATTGAAAGGGAGAAAAATAGTGCATGTAGAGGTGAAAAACAAAGTACTGGACTGGGAGTTGAGAGCTCCAGATTTGGGCTCTTGAGCTATCCAAAAACTCATTTTCCTCTCTCAGTCTCTGGTTCCTCCCCTGGACAATGGATAATAATCTTTGTCTTGTGTTTCTGGTAAGCAGACTGTCAAGCAAATGGATTAGAAAGTCCACTGCAAACTATGTCAGCAAATTAACTTATTAGGATCTAAGAATCAAATGGAAGCAAATTCTCAATTACTCAATACATTGATGATAGAAGAAAAAAAAAGGGATGTTTCAGCTGGATGTCAGCCTCACGCTGCTCTTTCTTTTTTCTCCTCTAGGACTCCATTCCCAACCCACCAGACAACTTTCCCCTTAAAGGAGGTAAGTCCCTGGAATTGGGAGTAAGTGCGTACTGAAGCATCCCTATCATATCACGACTAATCACAACCAGGCATGGCATGACAATGCCTGAGAGAGAAGTGGTGAAGGTAGCGCCACTTGGGGCTGAGCAGAGGCATCTTGATTGATCTCAGCAGCTTCTCATTGGCACTCTGGTGCCCACAAGTCTCCAACCAGTCCTCAACAACCCCACAAATGGAAACTCTACCTTGGGCACAGGCTGTAGCATGGACAAGGACAGGAACACACAGGTTCGTGTTAAGAGTCTGGCAAATGTAGGTATGAACCTTAGCTCCACATTCCACCTGGGGGGCCTCAGTTCCTCATCGATGAAATTAATGTATTGGAGAAGCAAATCAGATCTCATCTATAAATTGTTTAGAATGGCGAGCCACACACAGTAGTCATTAAAGAATTGGTAACAATCAAAATGCACAGTGAAAACAGACCTCATCGCCCACCTTTTCAATCACTGAAGTCACTAGTTAATGCACGAGCCCCAGAGGGGTCATACGCAGAGTTAGGTTTGTACTGAGGATGAAACACTTGGCGATCATTTGATCGAAAGTTTCACCGCACAGAGGAAGAAAAGGAAAACCTAGTATCAAATCCAAGGTCATATCAAGCCCAAACTAGAACCCAGATGTCCTCATTGAGAATCCAGACGTACTTGTCTCTCATTGTGTTCCTTCTGCCCGAGGGCATTAATCCCATCTAGTCCTATAATCTTTAGAACCTAGATAGCAAGCACAACTGGATAACTTGTGAGCTCAAAGAAAAGGAAGTAAAAGAGAAAGGGCAAGTCATCACAGGCACCCAGGCAGGGTCCCGGGGCATCCTTGGGACCCGTGGACACAAACATGTAGACACAGCTTCTCAGACCAACAGCATCACCCCTGAAGTGTCCTCAGACACCTGTAGTTACTGTTTTCCTGCTGTCATGCAGAGACTTAGAAAATAAGGGCCAAAGACCCCAAACATACAAGCCTTCTGGATCTTTCAAGGCAGATGAATAATCACAGCTTTGTCAACAATATGTTAACCTTGGCTAGAATTACTTAGCACGTGACCTCATTTTCCATAATGTCTCTGTAGACAGTTGCATTAATATAAAAAGCAACAGGTTATAATGCAGAAGTCAGCAAACTTTTTCTGTGAAACCCAGACAGTAAATATTTTAGATTTTGCAATCCTGAGGTCTCTGCCACAACAAGTCAACTCTGCTGTTGTGCAGAAGCAGCCACAGGTTCTATGTGAAGAGTGGACATAGCCATGGGCCCATAAAACTTTATGAAAAGAATGAGGTGGTGGCTGGGTCTGACCCACACAGAGCTCGCTGACCTCTGTCGTGGAAATGGCACAGCTCTGGGGTCAGGACATGTAACACAGGTTCTTACTGAGTCTTGCAAATAATCAAATGTGTGGTAAATGTCATATTCTCTCCCCACCCCTCCCATGCCACCACTGCCTCCCCCAAGATTTTCCAAATAAGACCAGAACTTTTCATATTTTGGGGAGGGGGACAATCTTTAACAGGAACATGATCTCAAAGATGAGGACAGTGCTAATCCTTTTGCAATCATGTGACCTCGGTCATTCTGGAACAGATTCCATATCTGAGTGTACCCCCCAAGTATGACCGCTCCTCCTACTGTTCTGGCCCTCCAATAGTTATTGCAAGTCCAGGGCTGAACAGGAAAAAAGAGCAGTAGCCCCCTTCCCCACAGCTAACTGTACCCAACATAAGGGGCATGCTTTTCCTGAGAGTAAACCCTTTCCTACATTTTTTGGTGTTAATGCAGCCTTCCTTTTACAACATGACACTGATATCAACGGAAGTTAATTTGTTTTCCACCAAAGTTATTTTGTTTTGTTTAAATGGTCCCAATAGGCAAAATAAAAAGGTGCCCACTCTATTTATCAGTCCCTGAATTTTCTTTATGAGCTAAATTTCTTTGTCCCATGAAATCCAACACCTTGGGGGTCTTGGTCTAAATCTTTTATCAGATCTCTTCTGGTCTGAGTCATCAATATGAAGATCAGAGCACAAACTAGTGCAAAACCAACCAATTCAATGTTTCTGAATTACAATGTTTCAACCATTTACAAAATTACTAATGCTAATTCCCACTAGAGACTACGAAACTTGGTAAAGACCTTCACGCACCCCTATCGGGTTGGATTAGCATCCAACCTGTGAGCAGCAACTGAGGACGGCTGGTCCCATCCTACAGCTGAGGAGCTAGCTGAGGTCCAAGGAAGCA
Source organism: Scalopus aquaticus (assembly GCA_004024925.1). NCBI lineage: Eukaryota > Metazoa > Chordata > Mammalia > Eulipotyphla > Talpidae > Scalopus > Scalopus aquaticus. Next base: position 56,091 of record PVIJ01003889.1, on the reverse strand, counting down.
AGGGAACTTGCCTAAAGTCATCCAAGGAGTTGACAGCAGAGCACGGGTCAGAATCCAGGGTTCTTCTCTATCTCTCTGCCTGCTGTTCTTTGGCCACAAAATGTCAATGACCTGCAAAAGTGGTCCCTGGCTTTCTCCTGAGTTTAATGCAAATCCACATTCATTTTCTGGGGTCCCATTAAGTGACACTGCTTATTGAAAGGTAATCTTGCTCTACCCAAGAATTCATTCACATGGAGGAAGCTGCAATAAGAATGTTTCTTCCCCATGACTAAGCAATCAAACCATACCCAAAAGCAGAAAGCCAGCAGATAAACCTGTTGTCATTTTTAATCTACACTCTCTGAACTTGGCAAACTGGACACAGTAGCAGAGCACAGTGGAAAGAATTCACCTTGGAGCAAGACTAAGCTCCAGAAATGACCCATGTACCAGCAGGTTATATGTACCGGGCGAGTCTCTCCTCCCCGGGCCTCATCCAGAACCTAACAGCAAGGTGCTAAATGAACTGGGAGCTTTGACACTTAACGGGACCTTAATTCCTTCCATGTAAGTGTAGACAAGTCTAATAATGATCTTGAGTCTGAAGCTACAGCCACTCCCCCCAACAAGCCCCGATAAACAAGACAGGCAGCAAATCGTCCCTTCTGAAAACTCCATTCAAGACATTCTAGGCAGAGGGCAGCCATCCTCCAGAGACTCCTAGGAGAAGCGGCAGCTTGTGTTTGTCATTGAGGCAACAAGGCAGACACCAGAAGCTCTCCAAGGAGACTTCTGCCACCAGCTGACGGGCCTCCTCTACGAGCAGCTGGAAGCTAACAGCAGCCCGAGCTGGGAAGCAGGACCATATGCATACACCAAAGTAACAGCACAGGATGACACACAGCTGCAGGAAAACCACACCTTTTTCACAATGAAAGGATTTTTCATTCCCACCAAAAGCCCCCTCTTCCTGGTCCACAGCGGTTACATCACATCCATCCCACTGAACTCAGCTATCAGCACCCCATTCCAGGCGCTCAGCCAGGACTGTGAGCAGAAAGAGCACTGGGCAGAGAACCAATCCCACACTGTCTCCTCCCACCTAGAAAGTGGAGATAATGAGGCTTTCACACAGAGTCCTACAGGGTCAAGTCAGACAGCAAATACTACTCTTGTCTGCCGTCCAGCTGGGCCTCGGAAACAGGGGTCACTTTGTTCTTTCACATCCAAATAAAAAGGCTCCATCCCATGCAACATACTTGGAGGAACCAAGGAGGGCTGCATGGAAAAGGAGGCCATGTTTCTACTCATCTCTGCTTGTTCCAATCTTCCGCTCCTATTGCATTCTGAATCTCACGTGTGCTCATGTTCTGTGGTTTATTTGTCCAAACCTCAGAATGCAGACACCTTTGCCTCGATTTCCCTCGACTGCCAACAGCACTCCACGTGTGTGCAGCACAGCGACAGAGGGATACAGGGTGTGCAAAGAAGCTGGTAGGGCACCAGAATGCGCTTAGCAGGTGACTCAGAACAGAGAATCTGACCCCTTTGTCACTGCAGTCACTAGGGATTTCTCAAGGGACAGCTCTCCTCCTTGGGGTTCAGTCCTCTGCCATACATACTGACCTAACTTAATGTCCTTCATCCCCCTCCTACCCCATACACACATCCCCTCGCAAATTCTGCAGAAATTAAAATTCTACTGAATTTACTTTGCATAATGACTTTTGTTGCCTTGGTATCACCCCCAGGCCTTCCCAGTATCCCAACAACCAAATGACAGTTCCTACCTGCACTGGAGGAATTCTCCAGACAATGTTTAAATCCGCGTTTCTTTTATCCCCTCCCAAGGACCCAGGGAGTGAAAATAAGGAACGTGGAGGATGTTCCCTCCATGCTGAGCACGGGGCTTTGTGAGTCACTCATGTCAACCTCACAGTACACTGTACACTATACACTGTACACAGGACACTGTCCGTGCAGGCACGGAACTGGAGCACACAGGAGTTTATGGACTTGCCTACGTTTAAATAGTAAAGAGTGGCGCGAGATCCAGGCTGACCACCTTGGAGCCCTTTTGCTTAACCAGAACTATATTGTCAGGTGTGCAGTGAAACTCGGGACTGTTCTCCTTTCTCAGCCCTACTTGTTCTCCAAGGCTGGGAATCCTTCCAATGTTCTTTATCACTCCTTTGGCACCTGCTCTCACAGCTGCTTGTTTCTCCGTCTCCGCAGCACGCTCCCGGTTGTCAAGTTCTGGGCAGAGAGGCTTGCCGAGTGACTGCACATGTGAGCTGGCATTAGAGGCGGAAGGCAGGAAGCATCACCAGCCTGTAGCAGGGAACTGGAGGCTGCATTTAAGCCCTGGCTTTGCAGTTAAAGGGTCATGAGACTTGGGATGGTTCCTTCCCTCCCCAAGCCTGCCAGGTAGAAAGGCCTGTCTTCCCTGTGAATGTCAGGTGGCCCCCTAATATCCAGAGGTTGCAGGAGCCCTGAGGAAGTGCAAACAGTGGGTCTGCCATGTATGAGTCCTGACAGCCCATGGAGCACATCCCCAGCTCCACCCTTGCCTGAAGTCAGCCTCCGACTGGAAATGAGGCGCAGAAGGCAGAGAACTGGATGGAGCTTTGGAATACCTACATTCTGGTCCTGGGACATAAAGCAACTCGCTTGGCTTCAAGGGACTTGAGTCTCCTGTTTCCTAAAACATCAGGAGTGGTGGAGGCAAGACAGGTGACCTAATCTAACCTCGGGATGGCGTTTGCTTTGAGTATGACATTCCAGGAATCAGATAGCATAGGAGTCTTTGATGATTTTCCCAATCCAACATGTTACAATCCTTGCATGACTGAGCAGATTACTTTCCTCTCCACTCGCCCTGCCCTCCTGCACCTGCCACCTGCATTAAAAGAAATCAGGTAAAGCTGTCTCTCCACACATAGTGAACCCACTCCCAAAGAAACAGTAAAAACTACCTGTCTGGGGGCCATGAAATTAAGCCAAAGAGACTGGCTACGCACTAACCCCAGCCACCCCATGTCCCAGGACAGTGACCTGATGGGTAGTACCACGCAGATGCCATGCTGGCAGCAGAACCGCCTCCCTTAGGCTAAAAATAACTGTGAGACCTCACTTCTATCAGAGGAACTGATATGACTCTAGATTGCCCAGTCCACTAGAAGTTGTTGCCTTTTATTTTTTTCACAGCAAGGGGGTACTTCTGCTCAGGAGGTAAACTGCTTTTCAGGTATTCACAGATCTCAAAGAGTCTATTTGCTTCTCCATTTACTTTAAACACTCACTCAAACCCACTCTTAAACTGTTCTTTACTTAAGGAAGACCTAATAGGAGTCAGGAATGGCTCTACAAGAAATAAAGTAGAAAATGGTCCACTCAGAATCAAGTGGAATAGGCTCTGGGGACCAGAGAGCTAAAGTGATGGAGATTTAACCCACCCTGCCCCCAACTGCCACCAGGAGGAGATAGGGAGGAGGAAGAGAGGATGGGAAGGGAAGGGAGCACAGGGGAGGAGGAGGGGGGAAAGAGACAAGGGGCAAGACTGGGGAGGGAAAAAATTTAGAACACTGAGCACATAAGGAAATTTGTACATAAATACCACACGTCTCTGAACCCAGAGGAAATTCCTGTTCCCCTGGAGCAAAGCAGTCTTTCACTATGGGGAAGTAAGGAAGGCAGACAGGGAGGAAGCAAAGGAAGGAAGAGGGGGAGGGAAAGCAGGTCTGGTCTTCAAAGTAGCATCATTCTCTACTTCATCTAAGGTCTCTGGATGCCACATGTTGGCATAAATTCTACAAGCCAAGCAGTGAGAGCCAGGCCCAGGCAACGGAAGTGCATCATTGCTAAGTGTACCTTGGGTGGTGGGCACCAAGCTCATTCTTAGGCAATAGCTCATTTAACCCTCCCAGCCACTCTACAAGGGAGGTTATTCTTTACATTTTGGGGAGAATTCAAAGAGGTGGAGTGACTTACACAAAGTCACTTAATGAGTAGCAGAGGTGGAATTTGAACCCATGTCAGTTAGACCTCGAGCCTGACTTTCTAAGCGGGCTGCCATGCTTTTGCCTCTGGAATAGTCAGGAAGTTTTTTTTTAGGTTGTTAAAAATGTTAGTAAATTCCCCATAAAATTCCCACCACCAATTCACCCATGAACCATCACCGTAGTCCCCTGTGCTCTTCTTTTACGGGGAATACACAACAATGAAACAGATAGTATAAAAATTAAAAAATACATAAAAAATGTTAGTGAATTCAACCAGACAACTCCAGACTTGCTTTGCCTTTTAAAGAGTACACCTTAAAGGTGCGTCTTAAATACTCCCCAATAATATCAATTTAACCTGTATTTAGTAAATTAATTCCAAGGAAATACCTATAGAGTCAGACAGGTTAACTTATATACTCAACAGGGCAGGACTGAAAAGCCTCCTAAATCCCAAGGAGCCCTCCAGAGATTCAAATGAAGTCCAACTTGACCTCTATTTGTATTTATTGATCCTCTCCTTGTGCTTAACACTGAGTATCCTGGGATGAGGGCTCCCAAATGGTGCCTGTATCACAGTCACCAAATGGCCCACACAGGAATTCATTTCTCCATCACCAGTTGACCTGGTCGCATCAAGGACACAGTCAAGTTAAAGTCACTTGAAATGACCCTTCAGTTAAGGATTCCATTTGATTCCAAATTCTATTCGTCAGCGGAAAGACTCTTCCCTAGACGTCACTGTCGGGATCTCCTAGACATTCTGCTAGAAGGATGGAGCGAAGCAGCCAGCACATGGTAGATTAGTTATTAGGAAATTACTCCCTTACATGGAAGAATTAAAATATCTTCAACAGATGGAAAGAGGACCCTGCATACTTTCCTGGAAGCATCAGATGGCCTCAAACATTTACGTGCATGATTGAGAAACTCCCATCTGTCAGATAATGCCTTGAGCTTCGTTTTAATGAGCATTTCATCAGACCACTCTGCTAACCGGCATTACTGAGCTGGAACACCTAGGAAGAGAGAGGCAGAGGGTCTCCTCTAAGCCCCATGCTGCACTGGCCCTCTGGCATCTGCAAGCTCACTGCAAATTCACAACATCCATGCAGCATGCAGAGATGTGGGACCTGAGCGTCATTTGGGGGCAGTGACAGGTTTAAAGCGAAAAGACTTGACTGGAACCCAGGTACAGTTATTGATATGTGCTCTCTCTTGTCCTGTTACCAACGATGCTCTGGAGCTGGAAGGAGCTTGGCACTCAGATTACATCCCATCTGGCCAGAATGCCTGCTGTGGCTTTTTTGTACTGCCACCGCAGAGCCATTTTGGGTGGTGCTGCATCTTTATAGAAGCCCAGTCGTCCCTTCTGTTCGTGTCCCCAACAAGAGGGCATCCAGAGGGCTCACTGGTGCTCTATTTCCCAGCACCTCCAGCTATCTCATCCATTTTCAGCCCACTGTCTACGGCGGTTACACCTTTTCCTGCATTTTACCCTCCCTGCCCCATGGGAAGACTGAAAGACAGGGGTCAGAGTGCTGCATGAGAAGTCGGGAGCCCCATGTCTGAATCCATCTGCCACTAACCTACCGTGGGGTCTTGGGCCAGACTCTCAGTCTCTCTGACTTAGCTCCCCCTACCCACAAAGTCCAAAGTCTAGGTAACTTGGCATCTAATGGCCTTTTCAGGTGTAACATTCTAAGATCTCAAGGGAGTCTTGTCTGCAGGTGGCCATTATTCTGACTTCTAGAACACCATCCTTTCAGTCACCTTCAGCAGCCTCTTCCCCTACTTCCCCTGTCTCCTGTCCAACTAGCTAGGAGGGTTTCATTAGCACATGTTTGTCCCGAAGTTTCAAAAATAAAGTCCAAAAAAGCTCCATGATGCTTCTAGAGGAGGCCAAAGTTTGGAAAGACAGCTTAAAACCTTGCCCATGTGAAGGCCTTGGTCCTCAGAAGAATTCACAGAACACTTGAGTTGTCTGAAAGACAGAGTGTCCCATTGGGGAGTAAGGCACCCTAGGATCTGGTCCTGCCTCTGTCACAAACTCACTGGTTGACCTAGGACAAGTCTGCCGTGGACATACTGTCAGGGAACACCTGTGTTATGTGGCTGACAAGCCTGGATCAGATGAGCTCTCAGGAAAGTTCCATTTCTACAAACCATGCAAATGATCATGGAACTAAGCTTAGAACTAATTAATCATACCTTAGATGATCTCTGGAGCTAAAGTGTTCTGTTTAACCACTTCGGGTATCTGGAAATCGGAATGTGTGAAGACAAACTCCTACCTGGAGTGGACTAAAATGTCCACAAGAAAAAGAAAGTCGGGTTTGGGACTGACTTTCCCTCACTGCAGCAGATCTGGCAGTGTATGTAGCTGTCTAGGCAGCCTGCTAGAATAAACTAGAAGGTCCCTTCTAGACCATCAGATCCACACTGTTCTTCAGACAAGTAGAGCTCAAAAAGGGGGAATTCCTGGATTCTAATCCAGGCCGTTAACTCAGCCACAACTTGCAGGCAGTTCTCACTTACTCCCCCAGACTGTTCAGCTTATCTAACCAAACCCCTCCAGACGTCACCATCGGTTGGGAAATGAATCAAGCAGGAGTGTACATGTCCCTATGTTCCCAGCATTCAAGAGTCCAGGGGCATTATGGACTGCACATAACATTATTTTTTTTAATAACTCACTCCTTCCTGTCTTCATAACTAAAAAGAAAATCCTATCATGGATTTATAGGGTGATAGGGAGACTCAGGCCATGCCTCCTCAAGCAACCCAACACAACTCTGAACAGCAACGACTGGTCAATTTTTTTTGAGTGGCCAGCACTGACTTAGTGTGAACTGTGTGTCCTTAATGAAGGCCTTGCCATGGCCTCATCTGAGAACCGTGGATGAGAGCAGTGTGAGGCAATAGCTGAGTTGCTTCCTCGCCTTCACTAGCCTTGGTGGAACAGCCTAGTGTTTGGGCCCCACAGAGCAGGCCTCACTGTCTTCCTGCTCTCAGTCTTGTCCAATGTTAAAAGCCAATGAAATGTGCCCTCCTCTGGCTTCATCTCCAAGTTCAACACCCCTGTCCCATCACCTTTTCTGTGTCCTGATTCCCAGTTCCCTTCCCTTCTCCAGCTCTTCCTAAAGAGGACTGCCTGTGTATTTCTTTGCACTTGAAACCATCTGAAAGATTCTTTTAGAAAAGCTAAAATACACCATGCCATTTGACTTCAGGAAATGCAAATGCTTCAAAACATGGCTGGTTTTTTTTTTCCATCCTTGGGTTTCTCAGAATTACAACTGAGGTCAACCCACCAAACATGCAAAGACCAAAGGGGAAGGAGAAAAAAGAAGCTGCATGTGTGAGAGGCAAGCCCAGGCTTGTCCTCGTACAGCTACCTGTTTACGGAAGCTCACCTGATAGATGCCACCCCAGGTTGTATTGATTGTATGAGGGGACCCCAGCCAACAAACAGTGCCTGTTCTTGGCATGATATACTGGCCTCCACCCAGGCATGAGTCTTAGCTCCCATCTAATCTAGCCCAACCAACAGAACCAGGGGGAAATGGGGCCAGGTGTATTCTAGCCCTGAGGGGAAAGACCAGCCCAGCACCCCCATTCACCTCACTCAAGCCTTAAGAACTTACCCAACATCCAGAGGGAAAAAAGAGAGATGGGCTGGGTGATTCAATCCAAAAAACACTGGCAGGGCATCTTGTAGGCTGGCAGTGAGGAAGTATAAACAGTGTCTCTGCCCTGAGGGCCGCAGTTCAATGGAGGAGGACAAACAGGCAAATGGAAGGAAAGGTCAGAGGAGGTTCCCAGACGATTGCCCAGCTGTGCTCTGGACAAGGCATAAGTAGCTCAGTGAAAGGGGCAACTACAAGCAGAGAGAAGAGCAGGCAAGAAGGTGAAATGGCAAGTCAACCCGGTGTGTTTGGGGGGTATGACAAGGTCACAAATGCCAGTAGAGGGGTCTCCAGTCTACTAGGGCCAGAGTCAAGCAGCCTCGGTTTGAACCTCCACACTTCCCTCTGAATAGCTGTTGAAAGCCTTGGTTTCCTTCTATACCAGATGGAAATCATCATGGTACCCTTCTCACGGGGTGGCTGTGATAATGAAGTGAAAGAGTGTGGATAAGGTGCTTAGCAGAGTTCCTAGAAAATAGCTGTCCATCAAGAGTCGTTATTATCACGATTATTACCTCTAGTACTACTGCCTCTCCTGGGACTAGAGGGAAGGTGGAGGATAAGACTGGAGAGTTCAATGAAGACCAGAATACAGGGGACATGACTTCCAGGTAGAGGAGCTTGGCAGTGGTCTGCAGGTACAGTCGAGTCAGAAAGGGATCCCAAGAGAGAAGGGAACCCAGACATGCTTCTGCGTGACTCCTTCTGACCCCATGTTCCAGTTTTCAGTCCCATGTTTATGGGCTTTCATCACCAGAGACCTTTGGACTGGAATCTCTTTATTGGGTTGGAAGCAGATAAGAGTAAAAACTGACCCTGCTTCTGCTTGGGCTACCTCCAGTAGTGGACTTGTTCAGACAGTAGAGGGAACTCTTCATTTAATTTTCTAGCACTAGAAAGGCGGATGGTGTTGTGAAGATGACCAGGAGGGACCAGGTCTGGGAAAAGAGGGTTGTGAGCTTCACAGATGCTCCTAGGCGAGTCAGTGAGCAAATCCACCCAAGTGTAGCTCCTTTAGCTGAAGGAGACTGTAGCTTCCTAGTCTCTGACTGAATGGTCATCCCTGGAGATGTCAGCAAAGAGATGTGTCAGGTCCTAGATCTCCCGGTTTTACACACAGGGATGCCAAGGTCCAAAGAGAAGGGATTTGCCCAGAAGACACGGAATTCATGATGCACTGCAAGAAATGTAGAACCTGATTCTTTGCATCCACGCTATTTACTGTTCTAAGAAAAAGTTAATCCGCCATCACCAGTAAATAATATTTAAAATATTTTTGTTCCCAAATACCAGAATGAAATAAATATTGTCTTTTTCCTCCGCTAAGGAAGGTCCAGATACAGGCTCCCTGTGTAGATCTTTTTAACCTTCTAGCCTCTTAAAATTGAGCACACACATGTGTTTATCTCTACTATCCAGCAAAATGGACTCAAGGAGGAAGCCTGGTCTCTGGAATCAGATAGGCGTGGGGGAGGATGTGAGTGGTCTCAGTCAGGCCAACCCTCTATCATTCAGCATGGCCAGGCATCAGGACTATCCTGGAGAGTTACTCTGAGAATTAATCAGCTACAAATGTGTCAAAGTATCCAGAGGAGGAAGAATTCAATACACCAGTGTTATCTTCTGACTATGCTGCCTGGCTGAGAGCCATGGAACCGCGCACTCAATCTACCTGGTTCCTGGGCTTTTTCCATCCATAAAGGGGACTTAATACCACTGTTCTCAAGACTTGCTGTGAAGATGAAGTGGGACGAAATATGTAAAACCACAGACTAGCTCCTCGCACATAAAGGAATCGGTCACAAGTTTTCCATCCCCCAAATTCCGCAGGTTTCTGTGAAAGTCCAAGTGGAAGTAACCAATTTCCAAAAATCCTAAAGGGACTTGATAGCGAATGATAAAAAAGGTTTTCCTTTTGCCTCCAAATGGAAGCAGGATAACAGCTGTCTCCACACAGGGTCATAGAAAAAGAGCAAGTGTTTTCCAGTTTCCAGAGCAGAGAAAGACATTTAATGCATGATCTCCTTATTTTTAGGAAATTGCTCAGAGGACATCTTATGTATCCTGAAAATGGCTCTGCCGAAGAAGAAGTCATGGGCCTACCTCCAAGGTCAGTAACCAAATCCTAGGATCTTAACCCCGAGGGCCACCTCCTATGGCCCTTCTGAAACTTCTGAGTCAGAGGGGATAGAAGAGGCCACGGCCAAATGGGCCCTGTGAAGATGTTCTCCATAGCCCACATGCTACTCTTATAACTGGAGTTTACATGCCTCAAGGGGAACAGTGTCACTCTCCAGCGACAAGGATTCTCCTGTCTCGGCCCCATAGACTCCTTTATGTTGCCTGCCTGGCCTGTGAATGTATTTCTGTCCCATCCCCACCACCCTCTCCATTTCACCACTTACCAGATGCAACCAAGTACACAGTACTTTTCCCTGACATAGGGGAAACTCTTCATCTCTGCCTCTACCAAGTTATTCACCAGGAAACCACAAATTGCCTTGTCCCCAGATTGACAGCTTAATGAACACATTGGCACAGGCCTATTTGCATATTGCAGCAGACCACAGGTAAGAGGCCCCTTATAAATGAAATAAGCAATGCTGACACTGACAAAGAATAAGATGGAGGGAAATGGTCAAGATTCTCTGAATAGCCTTTCTGTTTCTTTTAAAAATTCAGTTTTGTGGTTAGATTAGTCCTCACTCTTCCGCTCAATTACAAAGAGGTTTCGAGGGAAAGCACAGGGACAATTAAAACGAAAGTTCCAGCTTTCCCATTCTGAAGCACACCCTGGCCAGTTGCGTTGATTTCTACTTGTTGGAACCTGGCTTCTGACATGAGCTTGTGAGCTTAAAGGTCCTGCTAATTCTCTGCTTTTCCAGGAATCCCAGCTGGGAAGAGGCCCTTAGAGTGTATGTACGGGCTCACCATGGTTGTTTGGCCATCCTCTTTAAGAGAGGAAGATATTCAAAACTTAAGACAACAACTGGTTAAAAGGATGCACCTTACTGTGAAAATCTTGATATTCACAAGTTACATTCATAGGTTACTAACTGAACAAAATTAAATATCACATCTCTGATACTTTGCACAAGACCTGCCAAAAAGTATTTCTCCATTGACCAAATGCTCACTGACTGAATAAACGAATTTGTGGAAAATACAGCACAGGAGCTTACAGTCTGCAGAGGGGCAGATAATACTCTAATAATAGCAGAATAATACAATAATTAAGTGAAAGAACTTTCTATAAGAGGTGAAGGTATAATACCTTGGTGTGTGCTGACCCTACAGCTTTAAATAATTAAGAAAAGGAAAGGGGGTAGCTTTTACCTGTGTTTTGAATAATAAGTTTTATCTAGAAGGAGGGACATGGAAGATATTCCAGATGGTTGGAACAGAAGACAATATTATAGAGAACAGGGATCTTGAATGGGAAACCTTGAATAAAGACTACATTTCCTAATTTTCATCAGAAATTTACCCACTAATTCTTTTTTTTTTTTTTTTGTCCTTCTATTTCCAGTGTCAAAGTATATAAACCAAACCAAGTTGTCTTGGAACAAAGATGGCATCATCCATGGAGCCAGGTATCAGGATGGGAATCTAGTGATCCAGGTCCCAGGATTGTACTTCATCATCTGCCAATTGCAATTTCTCGTGAAATGCCCAGAACATCCTGTTGACCTAAAGCTGGAGCTTCTCATCAATGCAGAGGTCAAAAAGCAGACCCTGGTGACAGTGTGTGAGTCTGGAGTGCAAAACAAAAACATATACCAGAATCTCTCTCAGTTCCTGCTGGAGCACCTCCAGGTCAACGCCACCATATCAGTCAATACAGACAAATTCCAGTACGTGGACACAGACACATTTCCCCTTGAGAATGTGCTGTCCGTCTTCTTATACAGCAGCACAGACTGAACCATTTCTCCTGGTCTTCAGGAAGAAAGTGTTCTCTACTGTACAGCACTCCATCCGTCCCAATGCTTGGGTAAAAAAACACATTAGGCCACAAAGAGATTGAAACCACAAAGGGTATTAAGTAGTATGCTTCTCCTGCCTCTTAGGAAGATACCATTCCAGGGTTAAAAGCGTTTTTGCATAAGGATCTTTCAGATAAAAGGCAGGGAGTATCAAGGTGTGGTGCAGGGATGGATTTAAGCCCCAGTGCAGCTAGTAAGTCACTGAATGACCTGGACTGACTTCTCCGCTTTTCCTGGAACTTTGGACTCACATCGAAAAATAAAGAAACTGGATTTGAATCTTTCCAAAGTCTCTTCCATCTCAGTAAATGTGGCTTCACCGACCTGTGAACCATGATCCCAGGCAGTGTTCTGGAAGCCCCCACAATAGTATAAACCAGATGAGAGGATGGCCTCTGGCTGCCTGTCACCACAGCAGAGTTCAAATTTGGGGACAAGGTTAGAGGTACCTTGCAACGGTGTGAATTGTAGGATCGAAAACATGTGAAAGAAGGGACTACCAAACTGACCACCCCAAATCTTAGATGCTTACTGGGTATTTGGAAAACCATCTGACCAGGCCTGAGTCTGTTCTGGTTAAGAGTAGTAATACGTCAGCAACCAACAACTTCTGTTTTTTATCAGGAAAGGATTGTGTCTTCAGCAAACATTCAACCAGCATGCCCTGGTCAAGCTGGTGCAGTCATTTGGTCAAGAGACAGCTGCTGCCATCACCCATGTGATTTCTGTTCTCTGCTTCCAACACTCTCAGGATACCATTTTTGTGGAGTGTTTTTAAGTCCTACAGAGTTGTTAACCCACATGCGCACCCTGATAATGGAACAAAGGGCTTCTGGGCAATGGCCCCCTCTTCTGATCTGGGTACCAGGAGAATTCTCCAGTCACAGCAGCCTTTACCTCTGCCCATCACCTCCAAAAGAGGACCTTATTTACTTGAAAAAAGGACCCTCTGCCCTGAAGAGTAATGGGGCCCTTAACTGCTATGCAAACAGGTAAAAAAAGAATTGGAGCAGAATTTCAATTTTTCTCAAGAAAGGGGAGAGTAAAGCAAGGAGCTGGAATTCAGGAATGTTTTGTTAGAGAAAGATGAGAAACAATTTTAAAGGGAAAAATCCCAGGTGTGTATGAATAAGAGACCTTGGGAGAACAAAAGTGGTTAAGGGAAGAGTTTAAATCACTGGCTGAGTAGTGTTCCATGCCAACCTTCTCCTCTTTGGAGTACTCAGTAAAGTCTGCATTTACTACATTTCTCTTTAATGCTTTCTGTGAGTAGATTCTTTGGCAGGGGGGTGGGGAGAGGGTAGGGAGAGGGAGTGGGCATTGGGAGAAGTGTTGAATTCAGCAACGCAAGGGGTATGTACTCAAAACAGGCTTGAGGACCCAAAGCTGGAGAACAGGGGCATCTGGTATAAGTTACAACCTAAACTAGGACAAAGGAACCATGCTTGAAACAACTCAAGAATTGTTTCAGCCGACAGCTGCAAGTAGGTATGGAACAACAAAAGAACTGTTTCACCATCTCATGTTCTAACTTGAGAAAGATGCCATTTTCACTCCCCCTCCCCATCCTCTGAGCGAGGTGCCTGCCTCGCATCGCAAGGGTCCCCAATCTGTCTCTGTCCAGCAGTGCGCTCAAAGTCAAGGCTGAAGACACAAGGCAGAGCAGCTTTTAAAGGAATCTGGGAGCGAGACCCAAAAAGGAAAAGAGGATAATCATTTAAAAGCTGGACTGGTAACACACAGGCAGTGAACAACCCGGGAAGCCTGAAGTTAAATTCTGTTAATCCCTGCGAGTTAACCTGCCCCTGAGAGTGTTGCAAGCAAATAACACCGTCTGTGCGAGGGAAACAAATAGATTTTGTACCTGCAAACTCTAGGCTGAAAATATATAATTTATATGCCTGAAACACATGCCTTTTGTAAAAATTCAAATGAAACTCACACACTCTGCCCTCCCTACGCCACTGCCCAACACACACACACAGAGAATTTGTAAAACATGGAGAGGAGAAGGATGACTGAGTTGAAAATAAGCGAATGTAGACTAAATGTAATCCTGCCCTTGGGAAAATTCCTATGATTTCTTTTTCCTTTCAGGACTGATGCCTCCTGTAACCCCCTTATCCAATTCCTTCTTGAAATCACCCGTCACACAAAGGTTGACTCAGAGAAGGGTCCAGCTCACCCAGGAGAGTCGATACAAACAGGCTCTGTTAACAGAAGCTGGGCAGAATTTACCAAGCAAGGAAACCTTCCAGAATCCCTGGAATACCACACTGATCATTCTGACAAGAGGACCAAGTCCTTAAGCAGATAGAGAAGTCGGAAAGCTGCTGAACGATCAGCTAAGCCAGTGCGGAAGGGAAGCCAGCAGAAGGCGGGGACTTGACACATGTGGTTAGCGCGCAACCTCTGGCTCCTGGCGCCATGCTTTCCCACCAGGCTTCATTGGCCTCCTGTAGCCTTACTGTAGTTCCTGGGTCCCATCTTCCTGGGGACTGCGGCAGCCCCCAGCATTCAGGAATATCCTCTTCTTTCAGGCCACACTCTAGTCACCCCAGGATCATCATTCTCTCATGAGCTATCAATGGTCCCTCTCCTTTGTAGATTTACTACATGGTCAAGTGACAGAAAAGGGTTAGGGTCCCACAATATCAAAGTTCTCTCTCTCTTAGAAACTGAAGGAATATCTGGTAAGGTCAATGTCTTTTCCAATAGAAAAATTAAAAGCTTGTTTTTTCATTTAAAGTTACACATACATGTATGTATATATGTAGACTGAGTGGATATGTGTAGAAGTGTGTGAATGTGTGTATGTAGATATGTCCATGTGCGTAGGTGTGTGGTATATATGCTTTCCCCTAGTAATTGCATTTCAGTTATCTCCTTAGTTTGGGGTCAAAGGACAAAGCTTGATTCTTGCTCTGAAAACTGCAAAATGAAGATACACTTGTATTTATTTTTAATTATGAAAAGAACAGAAAATAACATTTCTCTCATGCTGCACTAGCTAATTTAATGATTACTAATATTTTGCTCTCCTAGCTTCTGCTTCTTGTAAAAAATTAAGGATGCAAGTCAAATTCCAGTCTCACTCTTCAGTGCATTTTCCTACAACCTCCCAGAGATAACCAGTGCTGGAAACTTGTGTCTCCTTCACTTGCCTAATTTTATGCTTGTTTTCCAATAAGAATATGTAGTATAAATTTTGGGTGGTTTTTAAAATTTCAATAAATGATACTGTGCTTTAGATAACATTTTGTGGCTTGAAATTTTTTTCACATGACGCTGAATTTTGGAAATGTTTCCAGATGGATACATGGAGATAGCTCATTCATTTCACTGTGATAAAAGATTTCACTGTTGGAACATACCACTTTGTGTCCATTCTCCCATGGGTGGACATTTTCATTTACCTCCCAATTTTGCTGCACCACTTTCTGCCCACTCCCCACTCCTTGCTGCCATTTTTCTATACAGCATAGAAACCACAAAAAACCCTAACGGGTGTCTGAGAACCACTGAGTCGCTGAGTGAGACAGACCCCTCAGCAGTCACAGCTGGAGTTCTGGAATCTCAACACTTTCCATCTTTGCTGAGAACGTCTCTGCTCCATACACCACTTCCACACACACGCCCTGAATGCCAGGGCAGTGCGTGGCCCCAGGCCAGATGCCAGCACAGAAGCCGTGTATGGCTGCAGGTGCTGCACGAGCAGCTCTAGGAGCGCAGCTGGCAACGTATGTCCACAGGGCTCTCTGGGGCTCCTCTATGCAAGCACCTCTCCAGGAAAGTAAACGGCAGATACTACGGTGCGAGGACAAGCAAAACCCCAAAAGGCGACTTCTCCCACTAGATCAAAACTCCACATTCCTTGGGGTCTGTGCAAGACCCCTTCTTCTTTGCACCCCACACTGGAGGGGCTTGACCAGTTCTCCCCAGCTTCAGAGGGCAGTGCTTGTCAATGATTGCATAGTCTCTAGCCCCACTGTGATGGCTCCTAAAATCCAGTCCCATCTATTCAGCAGCCACTGGACTCGCCCCACGGGCTCTTCTGAGATCTTGCCGTGGGATACGGGCACTCAAACCACACTGTGGTGACTTCAGAGGTTGTTTTTATTTACCACGACCCAGAAGGAAAATGTTTTAATTGTACAAATAAGTATATGTACCCACACATACACACACAACCCTAAGGCAAAAGTGTCATTACGTCATCCTTGCATTTACTAGTCGTGACTAAGAAAAATAAAACCTTGCGGTGACCACCTAAAGTGATTTCACGATGTTCTTGTGAGTCAGAGCCCACAGCTTGCAAAAAAAAATGTCAGCATGCCTTCCCCAGCTCTGAAAGGTGAAAGTTAAAACTAGACTTCGTTTATTCTTTTGCAGAATGAACTCTAGAACAGTTTAGGCTGAGATGAACGCGATCTTGGCGTGTCTGTCCACTCCGCCACGGGGCCAGCTGTGGAGGGGTTTGCACCAAGTCCCCGTGTCCAGATACTGGCGCGGAGAACCTGAGTGCAGGAGACAAGTGTACATTCTGCAGACTGGGTCAGTCTGTTGCAGGCTCACCCGGGATTCTAGAAGCAGCAGCAGTAGAGGCTTCCTGATTGTTGGTTTCCTGTTTGAAACAGGTGTCGTGGCCTTGGAGAGGGCAGCGCCCTTACAGCCAGGCTGGCCGAGACAATGGCTCCTGTGCAAAGCAGCTCCTGGGAGTGGTGCTGGAGGTTGCTGCTGAGAGCTCCTGAACGCCACCTGGATTCTGTGTCCTCTGTGCTCTTGGCCGTCGGAGCCATTTAATATCCTGTGATGAATGGCCCCTGCCAAGCCATCTAGAGTGAAGGCTGTTCTCTGCAACTGCTCCTTCACAGCTACCGCCTCAGCAAGCACAAAATGGACCCCCTGATGTAACAGGGTGGTCCCCAGGAGAGGGGAGGCTCCAGGCTCCCTGCCCGACCCAAGGGAGGAGCAGAAGCTGGAGAGGAGACTGCGGGAAGAAGAAAGGAGGATGGGGAGGCAGAAGGAGCCGTGGCGGAGGCGCATGGAGCGGAGAGACACATGCAGAGCTGCGCTTGCTTCCTGGGCCTGAACTGGTTGAAACAGACGTGGGTGAGAGACCCAGGGGGAGGTTAACAAGGGCAGCTTTTACCTTGATTTTGATTTTGCTCTTTTCCTCCAAGACTTGTGTGACTGTTTCTGGTCCTTTTTTATGGGTCCCCGCCTGAACATGCATTAGACTTATGGCAGGCTTTTGGGCCTTGCTTTGTGCCAACCCTGTTTGCCTGGACATTTGGCCATGAGGGGATAGGTGCTTGATTTGGCAACTATATCCTTTGTCTTTTCTGTACTGTACAACTAATTGTATTCAAGTTCCTGTCCATTAAAGATATTATATGTTTTGTCTTGATGCAGCAGATGGCAGAACCTATTTAGAACAGGTTTGGGGGTTCTGGGATGCCCCTCACCCTGCCCTGTAACACTGATACCCCGAACCTATCACTAGACATGTGTTCCACATCGCAAGGATTATCTAAATCCCTCTGGACCCTTCCCTCCTACCTCCCACCCAGCCAACATCTGTCCAGTTCCCTAATTACAGCCACCATCTGCCATCATTACTCTCATTACCTCCTAACTCACATCCTTGCCTCCTGCCTTGCTCATTTTGAATCCCATCTCCACACAGGAACACAGCTCTCATTGTTCTTGGGATCAACAGTAATAACGGTCATGGATCAAGGTCTTAACTGTTATGCACTTTCACTATATTCACTCATTTAATCCTCAAAACAGCCCTGTGAGGCAGAGCTCACACAGCAAAGACAGTGAGGCCCTGAGACACCAAGTGTAGGATGGGCCATACCCAGCTGGGGGGGCACAGAACTGGAGGCCCAGCCCTGGTTTGTGAGTGTCCACATTCCAACATGCCACGCTCCAAGCACTTGAAACAAACTTCCAAAAATCTAAGCTCCCTGGGCCTCCCTGGTGGCGCAGGGGTTAAAGTCTCAGTGTTAACAGTATATTGCCAGCCACTGTGGCATGAGTTCGATCCCCGGCCAGGAAGCTGACCAACACATGGCACAGCAGACCTCTCCTGCCTCACCCGCTGCTCCCCTCAGCAGTGTATTTCAGTAGATCCACCTGTTCTGCTCCCACTCTGTCTCTGGTGAATCCGCTCACCCCTCCGCACCTCTGGCCTAGACTCCAGTTCTTATATGCATAAAGAAATAAGTCTTTAAAAAAAACCTAAGCTCTCTAAACCAGCTCCCTCTCCATCCTGATCCTGCCTTTCCTCTAATTCAGGCCATTTCTGATCTGCCTGGGCTCTGTGCTCAAATCACATTGACCTTCTCCCAATTCCTCAGCATGGCCACCAGATGTTGGCAAATGTTCCCCCTTTCTGCCTGCAAGTCTCCTTTCACTCTCTTTTTCCCATCACTGTTCTGGTCTCAAAGAAGTCTGGACCTCCTGACCTCACCCAGTGCCCTGCTGTCCTCTCCCACACTTGCCCCATTCTTAGTTGCATGCTGCCTCACTGGCCACCCCTGGACACTCTAGACCATTCAACGTCCACACCCCTCACAGACAGGAAGCCTATCAGTCTTCCTCAGTCCTGGGTCCCCACAGGGCAGCGTAGCACAGTTCCGGGAACATAACAGGCTGTCATTTAATAACTACTTCTTAAATGAATATTCAAAAGAAATCTCTTTAAACACAGGTCCATTCTATGGAAAAGATATAATTAAGCAAACAAAAAAAAGGAATAAAAACTCTTTACAAAATATGGAAATGTGAATATGGAAAGTGACTTATTTCTTAGAAATGTTTTTCAGCACTCAGGAAAGAATGCTGATTAAAGAAAAGTGAAATTTTCAGAAAACAGAAACTACCTATGCTAACGGAGAATCTGACAAACTTTCTCTTCATTTATTGAGCCCCTTCTGAGAGCCAGAAGTAGTATATGCACTATATAATCCCCTCTCTTCCTGCCTCTATGAGTTATCTACGTGCTATTCCAGTCTATTCAACTCTTGGTGGGCAGACTAGACTCAATCTAGGGAGTTTAAGTAAAATTTTAGTGAACCTTAGAATCCAGAAAGACTTTTTAATGGCCTGGTGCTTACATCAAAATCAAATTAATCAAATTAGAATCCGAGAGGTAGATCACAGGCATCAGGATTATCTTAAACTCCCACACTTTCAGAACAGCTGGAGAGTCAATAGTTTAAGCCCTGCTTTCTATACGTGACTTAGGTGCAGTAGGTGTGGAAACTCACCCCACACCCAGGCCAGCTGAAACAGAATCTATTGTTTAGTCAGGGCTGTAAGAGATTCCTGGGCTCTAACAGTTTGGGGGATTTTGGTTTCCACGACTCCCTGGCAGTGGGGAAGAGATTGCTCTGAAACCATTTTGCTTCTTTGTTTCCCCCAAACTGACTTTGGGAAGTGGGTTCTCCCTTCTCTTGCACTGCTGAAGCAAATGTGAGGGCCTAGACACTAGGAAAAAGAATCCTTAAAAACCACCATTATGGTAATCCTTTGTAATGGTCATCACTAAGTTTTTAAATATTGCTTGTGGTTTAGCTCTCTCCCTTGGGAGAGGGTCAGGGGACGGGTTGCCTTCCCCAGGGCCAAGGAGAGAGAGAAAGCAAGTCTGGGAAAGAACAGTTTGGAGTTTCAAGTTTGAATCCTAGAACTCAGGCAACTACTAACATTAGGCTCTTGATGAGTCTCAGCTACTCTCTAAACTTAACATGTCCTCAGCTATAAAACGCAAAGCACGGGACCTCCCTGGTGGCACAAGAGGTTAAGTCTCAGCACTATGAAGCTATAGGCAGCCACTGCAGCATGAGTTCGATCCCAGCCAGGGAGCTTCCCACATGGCGCAGCAGACCTCTCCTGCCTCACCCGCTGCTCCCCTCAGCAGTGTATTTTAGAAGATCTGCCCGTTCTGCTCCCCACTCAATCTCTGGGGAATCCTCTCACCACCACCCCCACACCTCTGGCCTGCACCACAGCTCTGTATGCATAAATAAATAAATCTTAAAAAAAAAAAAAACCACGAAGCATAATCCTTCCCAAACTGTGGAAAGAGAAAACAGAGTAAGATCGAAAAGTGTACAAATGTGAGGTATCTTTACTGTATTCAGTCTCCATGAAGGAATTTGCAGATACAAAAGCGGGGAGGGGGGGGACATCCACAGCAAGTTTGAGAGGAATGAAATCCCACAAATTCACTGAACATAGTGCTCGTCTGCCTTGGAAAAACCAGCCACTGGACCCACAGAGGTGTCCGCGGGGCAAACGCCAATGGACGCTTCATAGCCTACAGGAAGACTGATCCGGATGTGCCAACACTGTTCGGGAGATGGAGAGTCTGGGCTCCCCTCCCTGTGTCTCAAATGCATAGAAGTCTTGGTGTTTGTATCATCTTTACCACTCAGAATGGAGCTGCCTCTGAATCTAGCACCTGAGTCAGGATCTGGCGCTAAGTCCACACAGCGAGATGGAGAACAACACTGAGGGTATCAGCACACGCAGAATCCCCAGTTCCCCTTGTTCTCGGGAATACTGTCTTGGGGCCAGAGTTCCTGCTTGTCAGCTTGGTGTGGGGTCATGCAGGGGGTAAGGTCAAGCAGGGGGCCTCTCACCAAGGGCAAAAGTCCAGGTACGAGGAACAAACTGGGAAACCGGTACCTGCTGGTAACAGCAGGCAGACATGAGAATAGAGATAACAGGCTTGGACTGGCAGACCAATGGAGCCCCCAGGCAATAGCCCCTGCTCACTCCACCCGAGTTTATATCCCTAGTCCCATCAGCCACACATGTGCACTCTCTACGTACTTGCCCCACCTTTGTACTCAACGCTAATAAATACAGTCTGCCCTTGAGTGGGGCTACACAGCACTTCCGGTGTAGCCCCTCTGGCTCCTCATGGCTCCACACGGACTTTGAGTCACCTTTCCCTGATCCCACGCCACTTCCAACACTGCCGCCCCTCGAGGCGACAAGCACCACTAGCTGAGAGCACACTGAGCTGCCATCTGATCCACACTCACCACCACAAGGTTCCAAGTGAAAACCACTAAGTGTTGCCTCATTTCATTTCCACTGCCAAGACACGGATGACATAACTGCCACGACCTTCTGGCTTTGCCTTCCACTCTCACTACCAGTTTTGTTTTCCCCACTGCCTGACACACTCAGCATCAGGTGCAGAAGTGGTCAAGGGAAGAAAGGTCACAAGCTGTCAAGGGATTGACACACTGAGATGAGGAGAAGCAAACAAACACTTAAGGAGATTTAAGTAACTCCTACTGCTAAAGTCACCCCATACACTCCATACACAGCCCTTGACTGAACCGGACCTTCTCACGCTCCTCTTTCATTAACTGCAATGTTTATTTAAATAGGTTCATGTTCTGGATGTACATGTCACTGCTAATGCTTATTGGGTGTTTGTGCACCAGGTTCCAGGCACCACACAGAAGCGTCTGAACACCACTGTCTACGTCACTGTCATAACAGCTTATGAGTCAGAGCCTGCCACACCTGTATTACGGATGAAGTTTGAAGAAAGGCACACACATGTCCAAGTTCAGGCAGCTCAGGAACCAGAATGTAAATGTTTGAAATTTGGCTTCAGAGCCACAACCCCAAGGACACGCCACTGTTCTCCCAGGAACCTCCTGTCTTTGCACATGCTGCTTCCTTTGTCTACAAAGTCGCTGTTCAGTTGAAAAAATTCATAAAATTCCAACCTGGACATTATTTCTCAAGAATCATTCCCAGGCTAAGTGACACATCCAGCTTGTGCCTTTATATCCTTACCTCTCTCTAGACACTTGTTACCCTGTGCTCCGCGCTGTAACTGCAAGGGTATGTTTGCTTCTCTTGCTGGACTGCGGACTTCCTGGTATAAGCAATGTTTAAATATAGTCACTGCTCCCTCCAGGACTACAACCTACAGTAACAAGGGGATCCCTGCTTCCTGTTATGTTGGCATGACCCCCTGCTCACACCCTACTCTGGACTCCGGAAGGAACGCTACCTTGAGTCAGTGGCTCTGCCATCCTATACTTCATACTGGCTGCTTCTCCCCTTGGTCACTGTCACTGCTAAGTGGGAATCATGAACTTGATGATACCAACCACACAAGACCTAACACCACATACCCAGCAAACACTTCATGCCCCACAACCAGAATCCCCTAGGTCTTCCCAGGACTTAGATCTTTGTCTAATTCTTCCTGGCCCCAGTGAAAGAAGTGTGACCAACTCCAATCTAAACTGCCATCTCATTTCCTGTCCAGAATTAACCACTTCCCAAATTGAGTGACTATGAGAACATCAATTCTTTGTAGGGAAAAACCCCACCCCCACCTTTGAGATTGTCATCTTACCCTATGACCCCAACCTGACAATCACCCAACAGCCTGCTACTGTACTTCTCAAAGTTTCTGTGACTCATTCACCAACACCCTGCTGATCTATGACAGTTCTTGACACCTAGTGGGCATGAAACACCTAACACCATCTTAGTTGTTTGCATAGTACTTTACAGATTTCACAAACCATTCTTTCAGGTGACAGATGAACTAGGCTGTGCACTCAGCTGGCAAGAAGAGTTGAGAGCTGCTACTCTGACTTCTTGTCCAGATTATACCAGAGTCTGGGATCAGCAAACTAGGACCATAATTTTATAATTAAAGTTTAATTAAAATACAGCTGCATTTATTCACTTACAATTAGTCAATGGTCATTTTTATGGTCCAATGACTACAAATGTAGCAGAATGCAAAGCCTAAAATGGCTGATATATGGTCCTTTATAGAAAATGCTTGCCAACTCTGCTATATTTTACCGGGGACACCAACTATGTTGAAATATACATGATTGCATCACACACACACACACACACACACACACCCCTCTTAGATTTCACCCACAAAGAGAATCCTTTGACCAGTGCTTCTATCAGAAAGTTTCAATATTGTCAGCTTTGAGAGGTGAGTGTCAATGTGTGGAATCATGTACAGACTATGTCTGGGAGTATTGAGTAAGAGGTTCGATCGAGAAATCCATGAGTTTTGACCATGGTAGTCTCTATCCTAAAAAACTAAGAAGAAAAGGCTTCAAAGGCAAGTCCACCAAAAGTAGTGAAAAGGATGGCTTCCAATTCAAGGAGGCAAGACCACGAAAAAGAGGGTAATTATAAAATCAGCACTTGGACCCCTTGAACTCAGGGGGAAAAGCTCTATA
The DNA here is from genome assembly GCA_004024925.1 of Scalopus aquaticus. Taxonomy (NCBI): domain Eukaryota; kingdom Metazoa; phylum Chordata; class Mammalia; order Eulipotyphla; family Talpidae; genus Scalopus; species Scalopus aquaticus. The sequence continues at coordinate 33,169 of PVIJ01003889.1, read as the reverse complement.
TCCTCTTATAAATGACACAGTTCAACCCAGTCATAATATAGTGGCTGACACTGAAACACATTTCTTGTATCATCATCATCATCAATTAATCAATTATTCTTGATGACCTGAGTTAAGAGAAAAAGTTGCCAGGAGCTTCCTAACATCAGTCTGAATCAACTTTTAAGGACAAAAAGGAGTTTTTTGTTTTTGGAAAAACACATCAATAGGCCTTTTCATAATGCAAAATCAAAGCAAAGATAGTCTAAATAAAAGAGGTTTCAGATGTGAGATCCTGAATTTGATAAGAATGAAAAGGTGTTAGTGGAAATGTCTTTTTCACAACATAGTTTCACAATGTCCTGCTCCAGGAAAATTATTATTTGCTCTTTAGATGCGTGTGGCTTTCTTCAATCCATTAAACAACAAGGGAAGTTGAAAGCAGAGAGCAGATGGTGACTGGAGAGATATGAAATGTGTTCTCCATTTACACTAGTGAATTGAATGTCTATGAATTCTGTGTGAATCATGAAATCTTACATATAATCATTTCTAGACTGAGTTATCCATTCTTCCAGAAACATATTATCAGCCATGGGGGTCCTACTCACACATGGGATCAAACCCAATACTGGGTGGTAGAATATTGTAGGTATCCAATAAAGAAAAAGTTTCATTAGAAGCATTTCATAGTAATGCAAATAATTTTTATCCATGAAAATGCAAACTGTGCCCCATGCAATGGAATTTATTTAATTCAATCTGCAAGTTTTTTCATCTAATTGTAGCCCCCTTTCCCACCCAGGAGCATCTATTAGCATTTTCAAAGAAATTTCTTTGGTAAGCACTAGTGTACACTCATCTCTGCAACTACAACTGTTAACTCAACGATGCCATCTATTTGTGTATCATATATTACTAGAGCACACATATACATACACATCTATAATATACTATAATATACTGATATTATCATACACACACATACACACATAGCTAGTGACGACCACACAAATTTACAGTATTCTGATGTTCCAGATAGTTGTTTTTTTTTTTTTAAGATTTATTCATTTATGCATACAAGAGCTGGGGGTGTAGGCCAGAGGTGCAGGGGGTGAGAGGATTCACCAGAGACAGAGTGGGGAGTAGAACAGGCAGACTGACTGAAATACACTGCTGAGGGGAGCAGCGGGAAAGACAGGAGAGGTCTGCTGCGCCATGTGAGGAGCTACCTGGTCAAGGATCAAACTCGTGCTGCAGTGGCTGCAGACAGCTTCATGGTGCTGAGACTTAACCCGTTGCGCCACCAGGGAAGCCCTACCCGGATATTTATAAGTAGCGTTTTTGTTGATGAAACATGGTCATTTGGTATTTTTAATCTGAATATATTAAAATATAGAAGACTAAATGAGAAATTAAAAAGGAGACATTATTCTCATTTTAGTGATTCTGAGAAACTGAGCATCAGAGATGAAAATCACCAGCTAATTAATAAACGGAATAATCAGAACTCAAACCCAGATTTTCAGAAACCCAATTAGTTTCCATTCTATTTAAGAGAAATTTTCCTTATCTCTTGCTTTGAATCCTTAAAGTAAAATTCCCACACAATGAAGACACATCTGGTATCCTCAAAATATTACCACTTTAAAAAGAATCAGACAGTGGTATTTCAGAAATACAGGTTTAAAATAGCACTGCAATTCCAATGTTATCATTTTGCTATTCTATTGTAAGTAGTAAATTTGAACCAATATAAAAGGAAATGCAAGAAAATTATGACTCAGATGTGTTTTTATAGAGCTTAAAAACTAATTTATAAAATAAATTAGACAGACCCAAAGCATCCTGACAAAAAGATTAGTGATATGCTTAAAAGCCAAACAACACAATAATACTGGCTACTAATAACAGCTATCATGTACTAAGAGTTGAATATTAGTAAGACATTAATCTAAGTGACTTTTATTCAAATGATTTTCTTTACATTCACAGGTCTCCTGTGAGGTTGGTCCTATTATTTGTCCATCTTAAAGATATGGAAAGGAGACCCGGAGAGGTTAACTTACTTAGGGCCTGTCAGGAAATGTCTTGCGTTCCTGTGAGAACTACAGGATTGGCTTTCCAGGGCCTCACCTTTGGCCCACCAGAGAAAGAGTGAGATCCCTAGGGGAAATTTGTTGTTGCAGACACAGTGATAGCATCGGGTGCTCCAAGAGAAAAGGGCTTTGGGCAGTTTCCCTTTGGAGGTTGAAGCTGGCTAAGAGTCAGCAGGAAGAACACAGAGAAGAAAGGGTGATGGGAAGAGGGCCAGCACAAGCCCTCCAAGGGAGGAGGCTTGAATGGCTCATGAAGATCATACTTTGAAAATATGTTTGCCTTGACAGATTTTTAATTATTTGCAACAAGTCTATTTCACTAATCAAAAATGATAAACTCATGCCATCTGTGGCAACATGGATGGAGCTGGAAGGGACAATGCTAAGTGAAATAAATCATTATGTGGACTATGGAATGACTAAACTCAGAGTCAGAAAAATACAAGCTTAAAAACTACCCCTTGAAAGCTGACTACAGAACTGAAGCATCCAAAGCGGGTAGAAGAGGGCTAAGGACAAAGAGAGAAGTGTGGCCTCTCTACCTCTTGGTGCCTCTGCACCTGTGTGTGTATGGTGCACACGTGTGTGTGTGTGTGTGTGTGTGTGTGTGTGTGTGTGTGTGTTTAGGATTTGGATAAGGCACTCCCACATGACTGCCTTAAGACAATGGCCCACATCTTGAGGCGGCCAGGGATGCCGAGGTAGCCGTTGACTGATTCTGTGGCCATGGTCTGAGGTGCTCTAGGAGTATCTCAGAAATTACACCAAGTACCTGCACAGGAAGTCCTCCCTGATACATGGCCGACATGTCCACTCCAGTTCCCCATAAAGTTGATTACCCTTTGTCTCCCCTGGGCCCTGGACACTGCCCCTCCTGCCATTGTCACATCATCAATCATGCTTGTGTATTACTGCTAATAAACAGCAAGTGGGCTGCTCTCTGAGCAGCAGAGTCTTGCCTTGCAAACCTGCTCCACAACTCATCCCTCAAGCATGTCCCCGGGAAGGTGCTGGCGCGTTCCCGAACACCAGAGGGAAGGAAGCGCAATGGACCATGGTGGTGGACCGCGGGTGAGCTGGTGGTGGGTGCCCTATGGAGGTGATACCTGATGGGGGATTCCTAATATTACTTCAATCAAAAATAAACTAAAAATGATAAATAATGTAACATCACAGTAAAAGCAAAACTGATACCACAATTGCGGTTTGGGGGCGGGGAGACAGTAAATAGTAAACGCTTCTTTTCTGCATCCAGATTCTGGAACAAATTGAAAATTCAAACAAAAACTGAGTCAGATGGAAAATTAAAATATCAATTTTTTGGTAGTGAAAGGCCAAGATGGGAGACTGAGCTTGGGTTGAGAGCTAAATGGGCTGCCCTGCTAGCTAAATCAAGACGGACTTACTGTCATAACATCACTGAATCCTGGACAAGAACAGGCATCCACCCAAGAGGAAGAAAAAAGGGGAGTTGAGACATGCCCACTGTATTCTTTCCAGATTTGTCATTCACTCTGCCATCCTTCCTGCATAATGAACCAAAGAGTGGAGAGACAGGGAGATACATGGAGTTTCCTTCATGTGAAAGAAAACATCTGGAAACAAGAAGTCAACCTCCCTAATAGCCGTCATTTTTTGAAATATTTCACACCAACAAGCAAAACAATTACATTTTCAAAAGCTTGTGATGGAAATCCTATTCAGTGGTGAAATACTGAATATTTGTTCATTGGTAACAAGTCAAGGATTGTCACCACTCTATGCAACACTGAACTGAAGATCCGAGCCAGAGCAAACAAATTTTAGCAAGTAACCAAGGGGCACCCATAGATTCCCAGACTTGTATGCTCTAAAGGGGTCTAGCACACAAAGGCCAAGCGGACTCTTAGTGTGAAAGAATTTGAGTGGAATTAGTGTGCATAGAGAAAAAAGAGGCAAAAGGATAATAGTTTCACAATAAAACTCCCAGAGGTGGTCCTCCCTGGTGGCTCAAGTGGTTAAGTCTCAGCCTATGAAGCTATCAGCAGCCACTGCATAAGTTCCAACCCCAGCCAGGGAGCTTCCCACATGGCACAGCAGACCTCTCCTGTCTTGCCCGCTGCTCCCCTCAGTAGCGTATTTTGGTCGATCTGCCTGTTCTGCTCCCCAATCTGTCTCTGGTGTATCCTCTCACTCACCCATACCTCTGGCCTACACCCCAGCTCTTGTATGCAAAAATAAATAAATCTCGGGCCTCCCTGGTGGCACAGAGGTTAAGCACTGCTCTGTGGAGCTGTCGGCAGCAGCAACGTGAGTTCGATGCCCGCCTGGGGAGATTCCCACATGGTGAGGCAGACCTCTCCTGCCGCGCCCACTGTTCCTTCAGCTGTGTATTTCCATTGATCTGCCTGTTCGGCTCCCCACTCTGTCTCTGGGTGGTGAGCTCTCTCGCCGCCCCACACCTCTGGGCTGTACCCCAGCTTGTATGCATAAATAAATAAATCTTAAAAAAAAAAAAACAAAAAAACAAAGTTACCCATCCTCCCTCAAAGCAAATGCCCAGCCAAACAGGGTCAGCTCAAAGTGGGGCCACTGAGACCCGAAAGCTTGTCACAAATCTAAGGCACCTTTTGGCGGGGAACCACAGCAAGTCCTAGGAAGCTGGGACAAAAGGAGATACCTCGTCAAGAGAATGGCTGCCACTGTCGGCCTCCCCAGGCCTCTCTCACCATGTGTGTCTTCCAAGTGTCTCTATACGTCTCCCCTCCATGTGTCTCCCTCCCTGTCCCCTTCCCAGCAGCACCAGGATGCAAGTCAGACTGCAGAAGCAAGGGCTCTCCTCTTCTGTCGGATAGCTTCCCCAGCCACTCAGCCCCACCCCTAGGTCCCAGTAGCTAGTCCAAGGCAGTTGCATGTAAGTGGAGGTGGAGAACAAGCCCCCCACCAATACAACAAGGTACAAAGGTCAGAAAATAACTGAAACACTCTATTAATAGATAATATATATAATTTAAAAATTGCCAAGGGTCTGGAACAAAAGAATTTCTCAGAGTTACTGGCTACAAAGTCATTATATACAAATCAATTATATTTCTACATATTACCATCAAACAGCTAGAAAACAAAAGCCAAAAAATTTTACTATGTACAGGAGTACCCAAAATATATCAAATACATGGAAACAAATCTAATAAAAGATGTAAAAGACTTCTAGACTGAAAATTATAAAATATTGCTAATTAAAGACCTAAACAAAGAGATATTTTAGGTATGTAACTCGGAAGACTCAATATATTATGAAGTAAGTTCCCCCCAAATTGACCTATAAAACAAATGCTGTTGTAATTAAAATCCCTGTAGGAATTTGCACATGGAAATTGATTGTGACATCTATTTGGAAATGTAAATAACCTAGAATAGACAAAATAGCCTTGAAGAAAACGAACAAGTAAGCCTTACCCGATCAAACTCCAACTTGCTATACAGTTAAGATCATAAAAGCAGTGTGCCCCAACACTAGGGCCACACAAATACGATCACTTGAATAGGAACAAAAGTCTCAGTAGAAAAGCAATGCTATTTTTTAAAATGATGCTGGAACAACTGTATGAAAAATGAACTTTTACTCCCTGTCTTGCACCATACATAAACATTTATTTGAGATGGGCCATCCACCTAAATGTAAATAATAAAGCAATAAAGCTCCTGCAATAAAATATAGGAGAATATCTTCATATCTTGAGGTAGGCAAAAATATCATCTATAGGAAATGAAAGACACACACATAAAGAATGACACATTGGTATTCATTTAAATCAAAACTCTGCTCATCAAAAGACACCATTAAGAAAGTGAATAGAAAAGCCATAACTATTTGGAGAGATATATGCTCTAATATATAAATATTTCATAGCTGCAATATATAAAAACACCTATAAATCAATAGAATCTAATTTTATATGGGAAAATGAACTAAATAGTACTTCAAAAAAAAAGAAAGTAAATGTCTCTATCACCCATAGGATAGTAAAAAGGTGTCTGGAATCACTGGTAGCCAGGGAAATGAAAATTAAAACCACAATCAAATACCACTACACATGCACCAGCATGGCTAAAATTAAGATGAGTGACAACATCAAGTGTCAGTGAAGGTACAAAGCAACAAGAAATCTCAAAAAATGCTGGGGGAAGTGAAAATGATGTAATCACTTTGGAAAACTGCTTGGCAATATGTACTAAAGCTAAACATTGGCTTGCCTTATGAAGCAACCATCGGCATCTAGGCACAGTCCTAAAAGAATTAAGGTCATATGTTGACGAAAATGAGCAGAAGACTGTAGCCCCAACTAGTCAAAACAATTCAAATATCCATCAACAGGGGAGTTAAATAAATAATGGCCCTGTAATACGAGGTCACAGCACACACTGATGTGAGTGAATCCCAAAGATAGATTCTTGTTAACCAGAAGAAACCGAGTCTCCCCAACTTGGTTCCACTGGATGAATGGAATGCACTCAAGTGTGACTGCATTTATACAATGTGCAGAATGGAGGAGACAATCTGTGATGATAGATGGCAGAATAGAGTTGGGAGAAGGGAAATAATGACTGAGGATGATGGAAACTAGGGTGATGGAAATCACCTAAACCTATTCTGAGTGACAGTTACATAGGTTATAGACATCTGTGAAAACTCACTGAATTGTTCACTTAAGATTTGCACATTTTTACCTTAATAAAAAAGTTAAATTTAGAAATATTTTAAAGAAGGAGAAAACAAACATCCAGTTATTTCAAAGCCTCCCAAAAGACAACCCCTAGTAACTATTTGATGGGTACCTTTTTTCCTATGCTTCTACATTTCTACCATTCTCTCCATAAACCCACTTGTCTACCATATTTCAGCACATCAAAGGCTCTGTTGATTGTAAAATGCACCATTAATTTCTGGACCAAGAAAGAAAGGAAAAAACTTTCAAATTAAACTGTACCATACCTCATGATCTCATGTTACAATGCACCCTGACTTCAGAGACATGAAGATGTATAGCCTAGGAGCAATGAAGTATCACACACACACCGCACATACCACATACTTTCTTTTACTAATGATGCAATGCAATCAGACTCTATGCATTGGTCTACAATTTACTTTTTTTTGGCTTAGAATTGATCTTTGTGGTTGTTTTCATTCTCTTAAATGCCAGTCTAGTGATTCTTTAAAAAGGTAATTTTCAGACCATTTCTCCATGGATGAACAGACTGCAGTTTTTTGCTATTTCAACATGACTACAATCAACATCCCCGAAAACATATCTTCATGCACTGAAAGGACAGTGAGAATTTTTATAGATTAGATTCCTGAAAGTGGAGTTAGCTGTCTGTGAATATGGACATTAAGATTTCAACAGACGTCATAAAGCAACCTCCACAAATTTTGAGTCCGTTTACTATCCATCCAGTAGTGTATAGTGGGGCTCCTCCCCCATACTTTCCTCAGCCATGGGCACTACCAATCTTTATTCTTTTGCTAATTTAAGGGTGATTGCATGTCACTGTGCAAACATTTAATTTGCCCTTTAAAAAATAATTTAATCATCTATCTATGCCAGAAACTGTCAATACTGATATGAACTAAACTCTAGAAATAAGGTAGTATTAATTAAACATGTTTAAACATAAGCTACTCACCACGCTACAAAGAGATCTCTGTTTTGAAGAGAGGTTGGGTTTGATCAAGGTTCTGTACAAGAATCCATTGCCCTAAAAGTACCTGTGCCCTGACCCCAATCTCTGCTGAAAAAAAGGTTCTACATAGCTTCTAAAGCAAAGGAAGCCACCTTCTGTACTAAGTCATCACTGTGTGGCCTTGGGACATTTGACAAGGGATAAGTGACCCCTGAACAAAACAGAAAGGTCAGTTACCTGCGAATTAGTCTGTCTGCAAACTCAGCTCTACAGCACTAAGCAGGGACAAAGGAGCCCACGGTTCATGCTGCTTTGTTTATACCCAGTTGAACCCCATCCCTCCCCAACAAATGTTTCCAATGTCACCCCCTAGAAATCCTACTGTGACTACTCTGGGGTCCACATAAATCATTTACTTTTCTTGGAAACTCCCTTTTATCTTCATGTCTTAGTAGAAATCTGGCTGTTGTCTAGACACCATTTCACCTACACCCTTCTCACATGGAAGGTTCTTTGTTCTCTCACACCCCACACCATCTGTCTTGAGATGAGGTAGGTGTCCTCCTCACTCCCCATTTCTGCTCCCTCTCTTTTTCCCTGTGGCTCATAAAACACATCCAGGCTCCTGTGAACTCACCTTTCCTTGTTGCTGTTATCAACGGGTCTCCTGCCAACTCCTTGATCCTTAAAGCCCTGAGCTCTGGCTCCATTTTCACCCCAATTCCTCTGTCATTCTCATGGGTCTCAAAGTCAAACACAGTGAACTAGCCAGCACCCTCGTCTCTCGGCTCCTTCACCTTTTCCTCCACTCCATCTGGGTCACCCACTCCCACAGTCATACCCTGGATCCCGTACCAACAGAACCTCTATCAGCTATGAAATATCACACACCCTGACCACTGCCTCCCCTCATTCCAAGTCATATGCTCCAGAACTATCCCCACAGCTCCCACCACCATATTCTCACATCCCTTAGTCTCTCCTAACTCCACATGCCCTCCCACTCATCCTAGATTTCGTAAGCATTCATTTTAAGGGCTTCCTGGCAAATGCCCCCAATTCCTTGCCCATAGTCCCCTCCACCCTCCATCTTTCCCATCTGCACATGCCAGCCATCTCCACTCTCTGAGGCTGTTCCCATGCAGCTGTCTGTGGCCAGAGAAAAGAATCACTAACTGAGCCGATGGTGTTCACATCAATGGCACAGCCTCAAGTACAGCGGGCTCCCGCACTGTCCACAGCGATCACAGCTTCCTCTCACAGGCTGACTTTCCCACTCGCCAGGAGGAAGAAACCTTCTCCCCAAATCTCCCCCACCTCCTCCTCCATCCCGTTTCAGCTGATGACCTTGCCTCATACTTAGTTGAGAAACACAGTCACAGGGAGCAAACACCTTCAACTTCTCACCACCCAGGCTCAAGCCCCTGGGAGATGTATTCATTTTCTCCTTCTTTCAACCTGTTCTAATGGAGGAAGGAGGCTCAGATCTAATAAAGGACAGCCCTCCTTTTGGGTTAGTGGACCCTCCTTGCCTTCTGAAGACTCCTGCCCTTAGTTGTGCCCTTCCCTGGAATCCAGTCAGTCTCCCTCCTTGTCCACTACATCATCCCCACTGAGAAACACACACACACTCCTGAGCCTGCCCTTAAAAAAGGCAAGTCCTGAGTGCACCAGCGCCTGCACCATTGTATTATCCCCCCTTCATAACCAAACTTCCCGAGAGTTATACAAACACGGTGTTTCCAAGTTCTTACTTCCCCTTATTGCTTCTTTATTTTTAAAGATTCATTTATTTATGCATACAAGATGGGGTACAGGCCAGAGGCGTGGGGCGGCGAGAGGGTTCACCAGAGACAGTGTGGGGAGCAGAACAGGCAGATCAACAGAAATACACTGCTGAGGGGAGCAGTGGGCGAGGCAGGAGAGGTCTGCAGCGTCATGTGGGAATCTCCCCACCCGGGCGCCAAACTCGTGTCGCTGCTGCCGACAGCTCCACAGCGCAGTGCTTAACCACTGCGCCACCAGGGAGGCCCTCCCCTTATTGCTTCTTTATGCTCTATTTTCCTGGAAATTTTAAGAGAAAAATTTTACATCTGTCCGTATGTATATTTTTTAATGAAGTAAAAGGATACATACAAAATCCAATCTAGAAGACAACGGTATGGCGGGGATAGTGGAATAAAAATAGAAGGGGCAACAAAGAAGACTTTAGTTTCAACCTTTTATGCTCTTTGCTCTCATCTGGCTGCCCACACCACCACTCAACAGTGAGGGCTCCTGTTGAGATCATCAATCACCTCCCTGTTTCTAAACCCGGTACGCATCTCCCTGCCCTCATCTTACGCAGACTCTCAGCATTCATTATAGTTGACCACTTCCTCCTGACACCTGCTTCTCTCTCTGTTTCCGTCACACCACAATCGCCTGGTTTTTCCTCCCATCTCACTGGAACATCTTTCTCAGCCACCTGGCTGGCTCCTCTTCACCTCTCTGAACTTACGGCTTTTTGAGGCTCATTCTCCTCTCCCTCTTAATGCTCCATTACCTTTTCCATAACTATGGCTGCAAGCGCCATCTATATGTGCTCACTAACAAATTTATATCTTCACTCCATAGAACCCCTGAGATCCATGCTTCCAAACTCAACTATTTAACATTTTCTTCATGACATTTCAAATTTTAAATGTACAAAACTTCTTGTCCCTGCCCAACCTCCCATTCTCTGGACAGCCTCAGTGTGTTAACCCATCAATTTGATTCTCAAACCAGAAATCAGGAACATCTAACATCCAAACAACCAGTAGGTGCTTTGTGTTGCCCCCTATTAAGGTTTCATTTTTTTCCCTCTCTTCTTCACTCTATTACCAGCATTATAACCCAAACCATCACTCTGACCAGGATTACTGGCATAGGCTTCTGTCTCTTCTCACCTCTTCCTTGCTACCTCTTCCCTACCCTTGATGCATTTTCTATCCATGTAAAAGGATCGTCTTAAAATAAAAATTGGATCATGCTGGTTAATTAGTTCTCTCTCTCTCTCTCTCTCTCTCTCTCTCTCTCTCTCTCTCTCTCTCTCTCACACACACACACACACACACACACACACACACACTCTTTAAGACTCACCATTCTCTCATTAAAGTTGGAATCCCCAAATTAGCTCTAAAGCTATTCTTATCTATTGGATTATCCTCTTAATCATCACAGCTACCTTTCCAGTAAAAAGGGCAAAGATTCTCACTCATGGTGATTCTGTATGAGTCCAAGAAGTATCAGTCATGAATGTACATTCACCGGGATACTTCCAGAATAAACTAATTCAATGACAGGAAGGAGGGTCAGGTAAACACACAAATAGGGAGGATAAAGTGATTCCTGGAGTATTATATCAATACCTTCCCTCTGCTTTGATAAGCATAGAGATTCGGATTTTTTTTTTCATTCAAAAAACCTTTTATTTACTAGGAACTATGTTAGGCGGTGGGGATTTGAAGTTGAATAAGACATTATCCCTGTCCTGTGGCCTGCACACTATAGGTTAGTGGGTCTCAAATTTGGTTGATAATCAAAACTAATGAGAAAAATAACTTTTAGTTATAGATTTCTTGGTCCCCTTGTAGGCACACTCAGCAATCATAGGGCTAGAACTCCAAAACCTGTATACTTTAAAGTTTCACAGCCCCAGACAGAATTGAAAATACTGAACACTAGAGTGAAACAATAAACTACTGGCACACTTAGCAGTTCCACACTATTTTTGCTGTAACCTCTCATTTCTGTCTCACAGCAATAGAGGCAGGAGGAGAGGATGCCATTCACTTTGTAAATGTGAAAAAAGAGAAGTAAGGTGGCTTTCCAAATCCACAGCCAGTGACTGTCAAATAGAACTGAAATCAATTACTCCAAGCCCTATACTCTCACTCTCTACCCACACTTCATGAAACCAAAGGAAAGTACATGTAGAGCAGAGGAGGAACGAGGGAGATTCCTATTCTTATTACTAAGAGCTTGGCCAAGAGCCTAATAGTATCCAGCTTATAATAGGAGCTGAACTAAACTGAACTGAACTGCATTGAATCTATTGTGCTTACTGCCAACGCGAAACGTCCAAGTCAGATTTATACTGCAACTCCCCAGATCCAGAACCCAAGCCCTGAGATGACAGTAACAGTCAATCAGTTAATGTACACTCCACAAACACCCAGAACTACAGTTAACACGCTACATTAAATATATAAATATATAACACATATTTCTATAACTCATATATAAATTTATACGTATATAAATCTTTATCTGCATATATGCATTTATATGTGTATATATAAATTCATATATAGATATATACTCACATAAATTTTATTTATGTATGTATGTATTTGTGGATTAGACACAAAATAATGAACTGAGCACCTCAATTAAAAATTAGCTGTCATCTTTTCCTTTTGGTCCCAGTGGGTGTTTTCTCCTTTCCTTGGTGGATTTTTGGTGATGCTCTGGTTTATTCCCTTTCTATTCTATAATCATTTTGACCTGGTTCATCTAAGGGAAAGATGACAAGAAATGTTTCTGTGGAGTCAAATTTGAAGAACAGAGTCTACCTGAACGGCAAAATACACAGCCAGTTAAGAATCACCCATATTTCATACTGTAATTGTGGATTAGACACACATACATGTATTTGCGGATTAGACACAATTACACACACTTGCGCACACAAAATTAAATTTCATCCTCACGACAACTTTATGAGGCCGGACACATAATTAATTGCATTTTCTAGATAAGGAACGTGAAGGAAAGAGAAGTTAATTTACCCTAGGTCACAAAGATAACAAGGTCCGGGGGCAGGACTTGAAGGCTCCTGGCCTTGGCCCAGAGACCATGTCTTTAACCATTTCCCCACATGACAATCATGGCTGGACTTAATTATGACAATTTGGGGGCAACAATTTTTTTCGGTTCTGCTATATTCTCCGCAGCCCCAGAATCCTCACTAGGACAATCACATTTGGCCAAGCCCCCACATGGATTTCAGCGCGCGTTAGGCCGCCGCAAACCGCAAACATGTGGCCAGAGCCTCACCGTGGTTGCCATGTGTCTCTCTGCTTTTCAGGGACTTCTCCAAAACCACAGACGCCTGCCCAGACCTAATTCAAGTAGAGCCTCGTAATTTAAGGACATTCACGCTTCTAAGCAAAGCCAGAGGTGGAGGGGAGCTGACTCACAGATGCTCCAAGAGGGAGAATTCCAAGGCAGGTTTCTCAACATCAATCTCACCATTGATAGTTTGGACTAGATAATTCTTTGTTAAGGGGTTGGGCTGTCCTGTATGAGATACTGAATGTTTAGCAGCACCCCTGGGTACTAGCAGCTCTAGTCATGACAATCAAGAATGTTTTCATAGGTTGCTAAGTGTACACAGGAGAGAAAAATCACTCTCAGTTGAGAATCACTGACCTACACAGATTGACAGAGGGTCCCCAAAGAATGGAGCTCCAGCTGCCCACACAGTGACTGATTCATTGGCACATACTTTATTAGCTTTTCTCCCTCCCCTCCTTTCTACCTCCTGGGTTACCTCCCAAATAAACTTCTCACCTAAATCCCTGCCTTAGGCTTTATTTTCAGCAGAACCCAAACTCAAATATTAGATTATGAGCAAACCGCTCTTAATCACATATGAAACAATGCCAATCTATGGAAACTCCTATTATTACCTTCCTAACAGCAAAATGAAAGGACTCACACTTCGTTCCATCTGAGACCTTCATGCAGAACCTCAATGCTCACTGGAGCTCTTACACCTCCAGAACCGCAGCCAGGACCACACTGCTGAAGAGGAAGCTTGCTGTGTTCTCACACACCAATGGGGGGGTGAGTGACGCCCCATGCCAAGGATGGAAACCGTCTAGGATTTCATGTGCAGGTGACTGGATTTGGGAGCAGAAACAACTCATCTTTGACTTTTCTGAGCAAGGATCTCTGCAAGTGAGGTCTGGACTTGTGTATTTTCAGTAAAATATCCAAGGTATTCCTAATGTTCTTAACTATCCATCCATTCCAACCTGTCCCTTCTCAGGGGCAGATTCTAAGTGAGGTTGCTGGGACAAGTGACCACTCAAGGACCCATGGAGAATAAGAAGCTGAGGAACTGGAGCTAAATCTCAAGTGTAACCCCTTGGCTTGACACGTGGCAGCTGGGCTGTGCTATGGACCCCTCACTGTCACTGCTCCCTCCCAAGGATTGGGGCTGGGAAGGCAGGAGGTGGAAGAAGAGAAGAGGAAACCCAGCTGTTTCTCTGCTCTGGGAAGTTAAGCTGCCCTTGTCTCGGAGAACATGAATGTCTTTTTGATTCATGCCAAAGAACTGCATAGAAAGTTCTTGCTCAGGGAACAGAGGTCAAAAAGCACAGTGCTGGGGGCTCATTCCTCTCTCTTCCCAGGGAGAGCCCTGCTCCCTCCCCAAGACCTTGGACTCTTTCTGTCTGCATATGACAGTATGAAATATGGGTGATTCTTAACTGGCTGTGTATTTTGCCATTCAGGTAGACTCTGTTCTTCAAATTTGACTCCACAGAAACATTTCTTGTCATCTTTCCCTTAGATGAACCAGGTCAAAATGATTATAGAATAGAAATGGAATAAACCAGAGCATCACCAAAAATCCACCAAGGAGAGGAGAAAACACCCACTGGGACCAAAAGGAAAAGATGACAGCTAATTTTTAATTGAGGTGCTCAGTTCATTATTTTGTCTACTTACCAAAACATCTTCAAAAGATAGATATTATTCATCTAATTTTTTAAAGATTTATTTATTTATGCATACAAGAACTGGGGTGTAGGCCAAAGGTGGGGGGCAGTGAGAGAATCCTCCAGTGACAGAGTGGGGAGCAAAACAGGCAGATGTACTGAAATACACTGCTGAGGGGAGCAGCGGGTGAGACAGGAGAGGTCTGCTGTGGTTATGAATAAAGAAAATTAAGTCCATAAAAAATAATTTTTAAGCCCAAGACCATGACGATGAATCAAGGATGATGAATCAAGAAGCAGAGCTTCAGACCCTTCTTTTCTTTTGAACATCTGACATGCTTTCCTGAATGCTAACACTATTTTCCAAGTCCCTGACCAGATCCTATTTAATTTGATGACATAAAATCTAGTTGTATCTAGATGTGAAGCCTTTGACCTATACAAATTTTAGGTGTCCTGTTGTATAGGAAGGTGAAAGAACAAAATCATGGTGGCACCTTATATTTTTGCAAAGTTCCAGCTGGAAGAGCTAATAGATTAAAAGCACACTTTTCCTTGAGTAGATAGGGAGGCTGAGGCCCAGAGAGGGCAAGGGGCTCACCCAAGGTCACACAGCAAGCCAGAGGCAGCTCAAAGTGCTTGTCTCTTGGTACCCAGTCCAGCTTACTTGAAGAAAAAAAAGAGAGAGGAATAGCAAGCAGAATGATCAAGTCACCCCTCAATGTCCTCTGGCTATGTGACCTCCCATATCTTTGTAATCCATGACTTATTAAAAAATGAAATATACTTTGAAAAAATACACTTTGCCTAGTACAAACTGAATTGGTTTTCCTCAGGGTCAAATAGCACACACTTCCTACTTAGCTCACAAAGTTCTCAGGAAAGTTCTCAAGAAGTGATGTGGTTCTGTTGGTTGCTTGCTCCCAAAGTCTGCAGCTAAGAGAAGCCAGGAGGATTATTCCCCAGTTGGCCTTAGTGGGCTGCCCTTAACACTTCCTGTGACCTGAACAGATAGTGACAAGCCCAAACAACCACAAACATTCTTTCATTGTTTTCTAAAGCAAGCTATGCCACTCCCCACATCCACCACCACAAAACTCACACTCCTAGGGCCCTTGGCATCATCAAACTAGAAAATCCCTGTTAATGCAGTCAGATGTGATTTCCCTAGCTGCTTCTAGGGTTATTGAGAATCTGTGCAACTGAAGAAATACTTATTCCTCAGAAATTCTTATGACTGAATCCTAATTATTGTTACTTTGTCCTTATTCTGATCATTTTGTTGTTCTTAAATTACATCACTGCAAGGAGGACCTGAGCATTGGTATTTTTCTTAAATTTCCCACGTGCAGCCTCAGGATTGGAACCACTGGTAATGGCCAAGTTATATTCCCCAAACTTACCTACAATTAAAAAAAAAAGAAATCACCTCGCATGCCTGATAAAGCTACAGAACCGCCCCAGAGCAATACATCTTGGATGGAGTCCTGGAATCTGTATCTTTAACAGGTACTTCCAGATCATTCTTGTTATTTGGGAAAGGTTAGGTTCTGGCAAGTTTGGGAGACACTGAAT
This sequence comes from Scalopus aquaticus, assembly GCA_004024925.1. NCBI lineage: Eukaryota > Metazoa > Chordata > Mammalia > Eulipotyphla > Talpidae > Scalopus > Scalopus aquaticus. The sequence continues at coordinate 17,094 of PVIJ01003889.1, read as the reverse complement.
GAGGCCACAGACTTTTAATCATGCCCAATAGAGGAAAAGAGGTATCTGCTGAATGTAGTTCAAAGATATAAGAAAGTTTCCATCTGTTACAGAAGAAAATCCCCATCTGACAGCAGGAGATCCTTCCATCAGCCCCCTCCACTCAGGCAGGCCGTGTTCTCTGAGATCCCTACACAATGAGTGAGCAGTGCTCTCACCTCATCAATTCCCCCACTCAGTCCAGCTCTCATAGGCCTGCTTAATCTTCTGGGTTTAATTGCAAACCCAGAATCCTTCATCAGATCAGGCCACTCTGATTTTTCCCTTCTCGGAACGCCTCCATCACGAGAACCGCTATTGGTAACATCTTTCTTCACTGTATTCACCTGATTTGCTTACCTCTGTGTCTTGCCTTCTAGATAATAAACCTGTTAGGAGCTGGGTTAAATTAGAGTGGATTCTGATTATAGCTGCTGGAGGGAAAGCTGTGTGAATGAATGCCAAGGTCAGTGGAATACCAAGGTCACTGTCTGCCTTCCCATTACCCAGCACCTAGTACCCAGCAAATATTCAGTAAGTGCTCACTGAATATGTGAATGAACAAATGAACACATTTTAAGCTGTAAATATTTGAGGACATACACATTTGAAATTATGACCTAGAAGCTAACTTACATACAACACATGCCTTAGATCTGTTCTAAAGTCTCTACATCCATTATCAAACTTTCTGGTCTTATAATCTCTGTTCATTCTTAAAAATTATGGACACTCTGAAAGCACTTCTGATTGTACAATTTTAACTGATAAATATGGGCCCTATTAAGAATTAAAATGTTTATTTTAAATAACAGGTTTATTTTAAACCTATTATATGTTAATGGGTTAACAAAAGTCACATTTTTATGAAAAATTTTGTTTTATGAAAACTACTTTTCCCAAATAAAAAAAATGTAATGAGAATAGTGTCACTATTTTACATTTTGCAAGTATCTCTTAATGAGTGCCTTAATAGAAGTCAACTAGATGCAGTTTTTAATTCTTTTTTATCCTCCTGTCCCCTAAAATGTAAAGCTGTTAAGAAATAGCTTACATTGAATGCCTACTCATTATCTTGGTGGTTAAGAGAAATACAATTTAGGGTGCAAGTTCAGAAACCCAAATGCCTGATTCTGATTTCTCTATTTACTAGCTATGTGATTCAAAGCAAATGACTTAAACGTACTTGTCAGTTTCCCCACATCCAAGATGAAAACGATAATTGTACCTATATAAATATAGGTACAATAATTTAATACATGCAGAGTATTACAATAGTGCCTGACATATAGCAAATTGTCCATAACTCTTGGCTAGTATTTATCTTTTAAAGTAAAGGCAGATATCTGATAGTTTCACTGCTCTGTGTAATATAAAGAACAAAAAAACATACAGGCAAAGAACAGCAAAAACAATTCTTAGACCCTGTGAAGAACATACTGATGAGGGAAAAGGGGGGAGGGAGGAGAAGATAGGGTAGGGAAGTGGCATTGGCACAGGATGTTTGGTTGAGAGTGAGTGACAAGGGCACCTATGGCGGTGTGAAAGAGTACCCCCACGGCTATATAGACATGTGGATGACTAATATTTTTTAAGTCTCTTAGAAGGAACTAGAAAAGTAAATTTCTACAACTGACCTTGTTCCACATAATTTAGCATGACAAAGATTAAAATAGGCTGTTTGATTTTGAATGCAGCAGGTCTTCCAAGCCAGGCTAAGAAATCTAGACTTTACTCAACAAGCAAAGTCAGCCTTAGCAGCAACAGGTATAAAGCTGTGTCCCCTAACCTTGATGATTGGTCACTGACGTACTCTAGGACAGACAGAAAGAGAAGTCATTGTCTGGAGCTTCTGCAGCTATACTGAAAAGATGAAGGGACCCAACTAACATGTTGAAAATAGCATAGCGGAAAAACAGAAAGAAGCTGGAATTTTATGTCATTCAGCAGCCTAATTAACCTGTTTTGGAATTTCCCTGTCTTGGAACATCCTATTATGTAAGTTTTTCTTTTTTATACCTGATTATTTGAACCATTTTTATCTGGGATCTTAGTTTCTTGAAGAACTTTCAATACTATTTCGTTCAACGGTGTAGAAAAAATTTCTACCAACACAGTGTATGCTTCATAAACATTCCCTGAATGGATAAATAAATAAATGCTTGAGAACTATAAGGATTAAAATGGGAAATGTCTTGAAGGATCATAAGCTCCAAGTTGGAAAGGATCTCAGAGATACTGTAGAATTTGAGTATGTCCAAATTCACCCAAGGAGTAAATATGAAAGTGGAAACTAGAACATGTTTGGGACTTCCACAGACCAGCCTCCATCTAATTCACTGACTTCCCCCCAAATTATTGCTTTCAATATCCTAGTTTCCATTTGGCTAAATAAACCACATGATGCTACATTATGCAGCAGGGTCAAGATTTTCACTCATGGGTCTCAGGATCAGCTACACATTAAAAGCCCCAAAGACACTTAAACCCAAAAGGTTAGTGGCTGGCTCTCCACCCAGGAAAACTGAGAGAGGCCCCAAATGTGACATGACACGAGAATCCCTTCCTGCATTCATCCCTGTGTTGCAGCAGAACATGGTGGCAGAAACCCAAATGGGAGCATCTCTGGGAGTAACCCTGTGGGTTCCCCTTTCATCATATTAATTTGCTCAGGCCAGTTTCATCAAAAGTTGTAGATTCTGCAAGTGCATTTGCTTTCTCTTACAAAAGTAGTTTTATCTTGTGACATCTAAACATTCCCTCCAGATGAGGCATCTTCTCTGCATAATTAATTCTTCTGGAGTCTTCAATTGCACAAGAAATAAGACTGCCTTCCTTCCAAATTTAAATTTCGAATGTTAGCTAACTTCCTCAGAAAAAAATTAGAACCATATTTAATGCCATAAACCAAAATAAATTCCATGGAATTACAAATTTAGATTTTAAAAAACTTACATAATCAGTAAGAAAAATATAAATAAGTATTTACAACATTTGTAGTAATGATACGCACTTACTAAGCACAGCAGAAGCCACACACACAAAAAAAAAAAGGTGAGTGGATTTAGCTATTTAAATATTTTTTACTTCTGGGCCTCCCGGTGGCGCAGCGGTAAGGTGCTGTGCTGCCCGGCCGGGGAGATTCCCACAATGCGCAACAGACTTCTCCTGCCTCGCCCGCTGCTCCCCTCAGCAGTGTGTTTCCGTTGATCTGCCTGTTCTGCTACCTACTCTATCTCTGCTGAACCCTCTCACCATCCCACACCTCTGGTCTGTACCCCGCTTGTATGCATAAATAAATAAATCTTAAAAAAAATTTTTTTTAATAAATATTTTTTACTTCGAATCAGAAAACTGGAACCTGGGACCAGAAATGGGAAGGTCACCAACTTATCATTGTGGTACCTTTGTACAAATAGATAAGATTTTCAAAAAAATAAAATAATGTGAAATTCTAACTTCCTTAGTCCAAATATTAAAGACATATAATCGAAAATTTTTTGCATTGTCTACCACATAGATTTTTATATTCAATACATGAAGAACTGGTAAATATTAATAATGTCATGTAGCCTTTTGTTCAAAAATGGTCTTTGCTGACAGATCAAGTCTAATTCGGGGCTGCCTCTTGTGCTATGAATGACTTAGGCCACCTTCTCTCCATGCCTTGGTTTCCTTCTCTGCAAAATAAGGGTAATACCTCCCCGTAATAGCCAAAGAAAAATGTTTGGTCTTTGTCCTGATTCTAGGCACAGAGCTCCTTAAATCCTTGAATTTTCTGAATGACAGGGTGGGAAAAGGATCTTTTGGACTAAGGAGGTGATCTGGGCATCTAGATAGCTTCGGGATGAGAGCTGGTCACTAGAAAGACCAGCCCTTGATTAGAAGCTTGGAACATTCAGCCCCAAGCCACTCCCCATTTCCAGGAAGGGAAGGAGCTAGAGACCGAGTTTGATGATGTATGCCTACGTATAACAACGGAAGAATTTCCTAGTTAATGAATACATGAAGGTGTTGCGATACTTTATAATTTACCAGGAAGGAGCAAAGTATAACCTCCGATCATTTTGTCACTGAGGATATTTTGACATATAGCCCTACATTTCATCAAACAAACATGACTATATAATTTCAAATATTAAATGAACTGTTTACAACCTCCCTTTAATTACTTATATCTTAACTTTTCTTGTCATTGAATATTTTTGTTGTGACAAATGATCGCCTACTAAAGATGAGTCATATCTAATTCAGTGATTCCCTAAATATAGGCCTTTCAGATGACTTCTATTTTTTTTAGTTTTATGGCTAATGTCATAATGAGCGGTTTTGCAACTAAATATTTGTGACTATTTGTTTTTTCTACCCTTCTTTAGGATAATTCTCAAAATTAAGATAGTGAGGTTAGGGCCTCCCTGGTGGCCTAGGGGTTAAGTCTCAGCACTATCACCGCAACAACCTGAGTTTGATCCCCGGCCAGCGAGCTGGCCCACACATGGTGCAGCAGACCTCTCCCATCTCACCCACTGCTCCCTTCAGCAGTGTATTTCAGTAGATCTACCTGTGGTGCTCCCCACTGTCCCAGTGAATCCTCTCACACCCTGCACCTCTGGCCTACTGCCCAGTTCTTCTATGCATAAATAAGTTAATCTTTAAAAAAAAAAAAATACAGTGTGATGAAAGAGTATGTATATAAATTTTAAGGCTTTTGATACATTTTGCCACGGAGAGATTTCATACCATTTATAATGGTATTGACCCCTTTCCAACACTGGGCACTGCCATTATTTTTAAAATTTGGAAATTAAATGAGTCAACAACAGTACCTTCTTTTAAAATGCATTTCTGTGATAACTGAAGTTCAGCAGCTACTTTTGAATTTATTGTTTAAACATTAAACTTTGGAATGCAATTTTCACTAAACCACCATAAATTAAAAATCAAACCTATCCTTAGAGTCCTAAGAAACAAAAAGACAATTATTCTAATGGGCCTTCTCGGCTTACTCTGCTATTTTATTCAATAAATCATTATTCTTTTCATCTTTATACATGTAGGGTGATTGCTTGGATTACAAACATCAATCCAATGGAATCTTTTTCTCAAAGAGCCTCTAGTTTAGTGATAATCTGGGAACCCAGGACAACAGAGAGAGCTGGAATCCAAAAAGTCATCCACTGAGCAGTGAAGGCAAACACATGTGGAAGACTTTGCAGAGACAAGCCTCGTCTGAACCTGATTACAAGGTAGAAGCTGGTCAGGTGGAGAAGAGCATGTGGCAAAGGGTAGTCCAGGTAGCAGGCTCAGCTTGGGCAAAAGTAAGGACATGTGACAATGCAAACACATGGCTTACATGGCCAGAAAAGAAGTGGCTATAGAGGAATAATAAACGGAGAAAGTCAGTTTGGCCCGAGTTGGTTTGGCATTGTACTTAATTTATAAAGAGGAGTAAAGAAATCAGATAAACTTGTTATCCAATTATTATGAGTAGGTAACATCAACAACTCTGTAGCTAATCTACTCATCCCAATGCCAAGACAATGGCCCCAAACACCTTCACAGAAGAGCCATGAGGCCTCAGTGGTTTGAACGTCAGTGGGCACTGGTCATGGATAAACAGCTTCTTAGTCTGTCCAGGCTGCTATAACAAAGTGTCATGAACTGGGTGGCTTATAAACAGATATTTATATCTCAGTTCTGGAAGTTGGAAGTCTAAGATCAGGATGCCAGCATGCTTGGTCTCTGGTGACACTCCTCTTCTGGGCTGCAGACTGCTTATGCAGCCTCCCAAGCTGGGAAGATAGCAAGAGCTCCAAGGGCACTAATATCATTTATGAGGGCCCCACCCTCATAATCTAATGATCTTCCAAAGACTGCCCACTTCCTAACACCATAACCATGAGGATCAGAATTTCCAATATGCATTTGTGGGTGGGGAGGGGCACAGAAACATTCTTTCCATTGCAAGCAGATTGCCTCCCAGGTTCCTTCTCTCTTGTAAAGTTTTTGTTTTGTTAAATATTCTAAACACCCAGAGTCAGCCATGCAGATGAAAAGAGGATAACCACAAGGGGAATTTTGGGCAAAGCAGTGGTTCACCAAATGAAAAAATATCGCATAACATTCCTTCCTACCCTCCCACCCCAAATACATATTTTTACCTGGGGAGGGGGGCGGGGGGGGGATGGTGAGAGGGGAAATAAAATTGGAACACGAACCTAGAGTGTTCTTCAAAGAGACAGGTCTGTCCGAAATCTCTCAGGCAAGGGTGAAGAACATTTCCCACTGGAAGCCAAACCCCTCCAGATCCCTCTGGTCTATTTTACTTGAATCTGAACAGGATGAAGGCTGACCGCTGTGCTGAAACCCAAAGAATAATTTCCTTTTTCCTCTGTAACTATGCCTCGATTGCCGATAACTTGCCAGGCACTGTGCCCAGACAAGGCTCTTTCCAGTGGGGAAATTCAGAAAAGGATTTCAGAAATCTCCAGTTGCAAACAGTGATCAGTAATCAGTGCATTCATAATTCAAATGTAATGAATGATAGTCAGATCTATGACAAGCACCGTGCCACAAGGGCTAGAGATTTTTCTCAGCTAAGCCTCCCAAGAACGCTGTGCAGCAAGGTCGACTATCATCATCATTACTATCGTTATCATCCCACTTTAAGATGCGCAAACTGAAGCTCAGAAATATCAACTAACTCATTCAAGTTGGCACAGATGGTGAGTGGCAAACCTGGATTTCTGCCACTCTCTTCCATTGTCTCTTCACTCGCCACACCTCCTCTCAAACATACTGGTCTGGCTGTGCTATTTTTAGTTTTCTGAAGGTGCCATGAATTTCGCTCCATGACTCTGTTCGGCCGTGGCAGCCTTTAAGACTAGCTCAACAGTTACTACACTCAGGAAACCCACCTAAACCTCAAACTCCTCAGGTTAAATTATGCATGGAGAGATTCTTGCCCTTGCCTGAACAAGCCACAACCATGCTTATCTGTAGGTTTATGGCTTTGATTTTCCCTCCACCTAACACACACGTGCATGCACACACAGGCTAGGACGTGCACTCACACACATGCACACAAGGGCTTCTTTCCCCTAACTCAACTCATGCTTCAGGTGTCCTAGAAGCAGGCTCTGAAAAACCTTTTGTGAACCATGCCCACACTCCCCAGAGTGGGGTGCTTCTGCTTTGTAGCACCACACATGGGATTTTCTTCAAATGACTCTCTTCACGCTGTTAAGTTGCTGTTCCTACATCATAACTGAACTTTTTCAGAGTAGCAATTGTCTCACTGGCTCAGAGTCAGGCACATTAAAAGTTCTCAACAAATATTTGTTGAACAAATGAATGTTTACTCTGTCTGCTTCCTTCTTGTTTGTGCACTTACGACTGTAGAAGAAGAGAATTATGTGTCTCAATGTTTTTTTTTTTTTTTGAGTTAACAGTGACTTACAATTCTGTATATGATTTCGAGGAACAAGTTGGCACCTCTTCAGATAGATGCTACCACACCATACCCATCACCAAAGCATCCAAAATCCTTCATAAGAGACCAATGGACCCCCTGGTCCTTTTGTGCCAGATCCCACACTCTCCCTCTCTAGTAGCCTCAACTTTGCAGTTAGATTTTTAGGGTTCGCTTTGGTTTAGTGTTGTCTGTTGCTTTGTCTTTTCTCTATATTCTATATGTGGATGAAATCATTCAGTATTTGCTTTTCTCTTTCTAATATCACTTAACAATATACCCTCCTAGCTGTCACAAATATCAAGTTTCTTTTTTTTTTAAATATACCTAAGTAAGACTCAGTTGCGTAAATACACATCTTCTTAATCCACTCGTTTGTCGTTGGACACTTAGGTTGTTTCCAGCTGAGCTATTGCAGATAGTGCTGCAATGACCATAGGAATGCATGTATCCTGTCGAATTAGCATTTTCGCAATCTTTGGATAAATACCAAGGAATGGAAATGCTGGATCATAAGTGTCCCAATGTTTTAATTCAGCTTTAGCTGATATCGTCATTGAAACCAGAAGTCCTGCACTGGAAGAATGAAAAATCTTGAAAGAAGAAGATGAAATTTTTGCCAGGAGTGCTTTTGAGAATGAACCACATTGAAGGAAAAATAATTTTCTTCCCTAGAAGGAAATTGGGGGAAAAGGAAGTACTAGTCAAGAGGAGAAAAGACAGCTCTTCCTGAAAATAAAAGGTCCAACCCTATATCCATTTATGGAAAGGAGTCATATATCAATGGAAGACCCTTACTTAAGAGCTTCTTCAGCTGAGATGGTTAATTATGATATGATCTTTACCTTGACAATAAGCTGCTTCTTTTGTTGTTGTTTGCTTTGGGAAGCTGTACTTATTATTTGTTATAATGTTAACCCATTGCTTTAAATCTCACACATTTTATATTTTTCTCAAGTGACAAAATGATAAAGATAGTCTTGGAATGAGGAGGTAACAGTTGTATATTTGCTCTTTCTATAGCTTATTTATTTAAAAGTAATATATAAAATTCATTTTTAAAGCTCAAAGCAGGGTTAATATCAACAGTGATAAGGTATGTTTGACATAATGTTGTCTTCCTACCCAAAACCCATAACTCTAGCATAATCAGGAGAAAAACACCAGACAAAGTCCAATTGAGGCATATCATACAAACTATAATAACTGACCAATACACCTCAAAATTGTCAAGGTCATCAAAACCAAGAAAAGTCCGATAAATTATCACAACCATGAAGGACCTAAGGAGACATGGTGATCAAATGCAATGCATTTGTTCCGGGGTCCTGGAACGTAAAAAGAAAACTAGGTTAAAAACTTAGGAATCTGAATAAAACATGGATTTTAATGACCAATATTTTATTAAAATTGGCTCATTGATTTGACAAATATACCATGGTAATGTAATATATTAATAATATGGGAAATTGGATGCAGTTTATGGGAATTCTTTGTAATGTCTTTGGAATTTTTCTGTAAATCTAAATCCACTCTAAAATTTAAAAAATTAAAGATTTTTTTGAAAACGGAACACAGAATATTAAGACTTTTCTATAATGGCTTTACTTTCTCCCCACTCAAAAAAAAAGGAAAGTTGCCCTGTTTTTCTATTCTTCACTCTTCTTTTCCTTCCCTGACTTTAATAAGCAAAGTCCTCAAGCAACACTTTCCAGAGAATCATGTCAATGAACTGTAGAGTGGGCTGACAGCAGGTAAATATACATGGCGGGCAGCCTAGATTCACGCATTCATTTATCATGCACTTTATCAGTGCTTCTATTTCTCTACCCCTTGAAGCTGGTCTATGACACTCTTCAGCTAATATTATGTTAGCAAACAGGAATCTCTCTGAGATTTAAAAAGGACTTGCATTTCAACTTGCCTTTTGTATTTCTGTCATTGCCTGGTAGCCATGCCTGCTCCATGTGGAGCAGAGTAGAAGCACCCCAGCTAGGTCAACCAACAGTCAGCCAGACATACGAGTGGGTTATCCAAGACCAGCAGAGCTACTGACAGCTGACCACAAAAGGATGAGGAAGCACAGCCCCAAAATCAAGTCTAACGCAAATCATCTGAATTTCATTGACTTCTGAGCTGCATAAATATTTTGTGGTATTTTTGTGGCAATAGACAACTGATACAACATCCAACAAACAAACAATTATTGGTGCATTTCAACTGGAAAAGAGTTTCCTTGATAGAGAAATGTGAGGGGAATTCCAGCAGTCTCTTCCCCAGAAGAAAAAAGCAACAGGAACCCACGAGTTAGCCTTTCATTACCAATTCCAGGTCTCACCACTTCTAACACTTATCCTTACACTCAGCAATAGAAAGCTCCTTAGATTTCCCTACCAGGAAGGGGAGTCACTCTTGAATAATAATTGAGTTTGTCAGGTTCTGGTGTCACACTGTTTTGGGTTCAACTTTCCCCTGCTTACTTGGTTGTGTTACCTTAGACAAGTCATCTAATCATCTCCCTTCATCTATAAAATGGTGACAATAACAATACATATTTCATAGGGTTACAAGGTTCAAATGAATTTGGAGGTGCCTGTTACAAATAGTCTATACTCAGTAAATATCAGCTAGCAGTTGTGGTGGTGGGATATCAACAGCAATGTAGTAGTACGCTCAGACTAACTCATCTTTCCACTCTTCTCAACTCTACTTAAATTAGAATGCTCTTTCCATTCTTCTTGACCTACATAAATTCTAATCCTCCTTTAAGATTCTTGTTACCACCTCTAAGAAGTCTCTCATAGACCTAGCCTTTGAAATCATAGGACATAGGACACAGGACAGTTCCAACTACATCAGGTTTCCTCTGGAAAACATCTAAGACTTACATTGTTCGAGATCATTTCAGGCTAGATGTCTTCCATCCTACATTACACTGATGACAGGCAAAATGCATTGTGAAAGCTCCCATAACCTGAGATGCTCCATGAGAATTTAAGTGTGAAGAAACTCCGTATTCTCAGAGATAAAAAGACTGTGTCTGATAAATGGGCACATAGCGTTGCATTGTTTATAAAGTCAGTTTCACTCTAGGAATAGCACAAATACATCGCAATACATTTTTTTTTGCTGTGACAAATTTTAAGTTGTATGAGTCTGAATAAACACATTTAAAATAACATATAAATTCTGCATTTTTGTTTTTAATCCCTATTGAAGCTGTGAGGCCCTCCAAAAGTAAAGAAAAACTGTCTACATCAGTCTGTCTCCCAATACACAAAGATACCCATCTTTCTTACCTCACCTTTTTGCTTTCTCATTCATCACCCTGAAATTCATTCATTCATACGCTCAAAGAACAGCCTCTTTGTAAGTCCCTACAATTATCAAGGGTCTTACAGCTGAGAAACATCAAAAGACAGACTGATCTTATGTGGCCACAAGTCAGCAGCATGGGATTGCAAATTCATTTCATAATAGTTGTCATTAAACTTACATATTTTTTGTTCTAATTTAAGTAGAGTTGAGTAATCTCTCTTGATCTCTAAAACATGCTTAAGTTGGGTTCCTTTAGAGTCTCTTGACTCTTCATGTTATCTCTCAACATGACCAAAGATGGAAAGACTAGAATGAACTAAGCACTGAAGGGGAATTCAGGAGGCTGGCATGGACTCAGCAGCAAGTTCAAGAGGGAAAATGTTGAGAGAACGTACAAGAGAACTGAACTGGTTATTTGGACACTGCCTTTCAAGCAACAGAAAGTCACTAAATATTTCATGAAAACCCAAATTTTATCTTTTCTTTAAAGCTACACCCTACCTAGCACAGTGATTAAAAACAGGGTCTTAGGAATCAGAAAACACTACACTCAAATCTGCCTCTTAACAGCTACAAGACTTTGGACATCTCACCTCTCCTAAACCTGTTATTTAGGTGAACCTAATTATATTACATACCTCAAGGAGCTGCTGAGCAGATTTGAAAGGCAATAAATGTAAAATGTTTAACATAGAAGCTCTCAATAAATAGAAGTGCTCAATAAATGGTGGCTATGAAATCATATTACAAAGTCATTTGGGCGGGAAAATTAATCAATCAGAGGTGAGTGTACAAGACTGAGCAGACGCAGAGAGGTGACTATAATATACAAGAAGGCTGGGATAATGGCTTAAAAGTTAGTAAGATCTGATGATAAAGAGGACAGATGGAACAAGACAGAGAAGAGACTAAAGATGAACAGATACGAAGCCTGGGTAATGAGTTAAAGCAGGAACTTGAGCACCATTCCTGGGACAATGAAAGGTTAAACTTGCTTGTAGACAAGATGACTTTAAAATGATGGTCGTACAACCAAACTAATGTTCACTAGGAAGCTGAAAACATGGAAGTCTCAGGACACTTGGGGAAGGTTTCCATTTAGACAAGGATTAAGATGGTAGAAACAGAACTCTCCACATGGCAGGACCCCCAAAACCCACATGGAGTCAACAAGACAGGCTCTTTACATACTGGTTTCCTACTTTGACTTTCTTTCCTACTCAATTCAAAGCTCGAAGAGCACAGAGACTGGGCAGGGACACTTATCACTGAACCCCCAAAGCCAAACTCAGTGTCCAGTGTCAAGGCTTTCCTCGACATAATTTTTCATTCCTGCAGGACAGAGAGACCACAATCAGATTCTGGGCCTAGCATTTTATATCCCTTGTCTTTTAAAAATCCACTCAATTCTTTGAGGTGCTGTTATGTGACTTACTATTACATACACTTAAATCACATGAGCTTCTATGAAGTGTATGTGAGGTCTGAGACTTGGTAGTTATAAAGTAAATGAACTTGCAATCTCTCTATTTTTCCATGCAGTTTGGAAGCTCTCATCACCCCTTCCTAGGTTTTTGATTCATGTAAACTAGGTAAATAAATTACTAGCAGAAAATATCAAAATGTAGTTTTGTTGGGTAATAGAACTGTAGAATAGTGTCCCTGATGGGGAAGAGTTGGGCAATGATTGGAGGCAGGGATTTCAAGAGAGGGCAAGTGCACTCAAAAGCAACAAAAAGGGCAAGAACTCTGGAGAACAGAAACATTGCCACTCCCTACATGTCATTCCAGTGTAGGGAAACAGCCCCATTTGCGTGGATTACTGACACAGAATGTCCTTTGGGGGCTCCACCAAAGAGGATCTCTCCCGCCCCGGTGGGAGGCAGAGGAAGGCAGCTGAGGAGGAAGGCCAGCATGGCTCAGAAACACCTGCTTCTCCAGTGCCTGCCTGCCGGGCTGAGACGCCCCATGCTCACCTCTCAGCAGCTCTACTGGGTGCTTTCCTCTGTCATTCTTCCAGCCCCAGTCTGCCATTTCCTAGTGCCAATGTGCTACTCTTATCACCCTGTTTGAATGAATGTCATCTTCTTGGCATACCTTTCAAATGGAATCAATATTCATCACTCCTCAAATGGCAAGAGAGGAAGTGAACGAAGTCATGGAAAGCCCTCATCTTCAGATAACTGAAAAACAAGCACATTTTAAGGAGATTGTGGTCAAACATGTTCAACAGTCAGGTTTCTTGGGGGACTTTCCTGTGGAGGCTTCCAGGCTTTTCAAAATGCTTCTACCACCATCACTATTGGGGGAATAACTTCAGCTAGCCTAAGGAAATCAACATTGCACAGATCAAAACGATTGCTTTCCTCTACCTGCCAAGGATTCCATTGTCTGATAGCCAGCTAAAATAAAGGCTTCAGGAAATATTCCAATTGGGCAACCTAAGCGTGGCTGCAGCAAAGCATTTTGGAATGGGCTGAACTTGTCCTTGGAGAAAAAAAAATTCCCCCAACTACCACCTTTGCTTCCTCAACCTGAAAAGGGTGAAATAACAAAACAGACACCTCCCCACTAAGACCAGGATCTATGTCAGAGGATGTGTAATGGATCCACCTGTATGACTGACTCGTCTATAGTAGAGGTGACTGCCAAAAATAGGGATTTAAACCACAAACTCAAGCAGAAAGCCACAATTTGAGGAAGCCATGTATATACCTCTCTCCCAGTCTCCTAGCCCCGGAAGGACGGTGTCCAGGGCCATTTTCCTTCTGTGGCAATAACAAGGGGGAGAAAAGGGAATTTTGCTAACCTCAGAGATTGAGATTGTCAGGCCCAGGGAAGGGCTGGCAAGAGCAGGACAGCACGTGGTTGCCGCCTAAAGTTTCTGAACATGATAACCTCAGAGTGTGCTCTGGGGAATAGCGGGAAAGTGCCAGGTCTGTGTCTCACCAGGTCTATAGCTGATTCCTTGCTGGTCCCTAAGCTACCTGAAAGCAGAGACCTTGTCTGTCTTTTCCATAGCAGGGATGCAAGCACCTAAGGTAGTGCCTGCCACAGGATACACACTCAAAAAAATGTTGGCGTCAATATATGACTCATATTTGGTTATTATTTGTAAGAAAAGACACCTAGCACGTCACTGAGTCACAGCACCAAGAGTTTCTAGAGATTAGGACATAGGTACATGGTGGTCTAGAGAGTCCAGTGACTTCCCTTTCCAGCAGCATTGCAGAAAGAGCAGTGATTTGGGATCAGACTGCCTGGACCTCAGAGCCTGGCACCTTCTCTCTGGGTAAATTTAGGCCAAGTCAGTTCTCTTTCCCCAACTTCAGATTTCCACCTGTAAAAAGGAGACAGTAGTGATTCATAGGCCTGTGATGAGAATTAAATGGAACAAGGCCTGTCAAATGCCTAACAGCACCTGGCCCAGAGGGTGGGAAATGTCATAGGCCATGTTGCTGTTATCATCTGTACCGGTGGAGGGTGGGAAGACAAAGAGTGAGTGCCTTCTTAATGTCTACTGTCTCCAATTTGGGAAATTCAGGATTCTAGAGATGCACTAACCACACGCCTTTATATATTGATATGATAGCCAATGCTGAGCTGGTAATTGTTTAATAATCAGTTCTATAACAGAGAAAAATGGCCTTATTTGTAATTTTTGCTGATTTCCATTTGCACATACCCTCCTCTACCATGGCCAACTTCAAGCTGCCAATGTGATACCACTGAACCCAGAGTTGCTAAGAGATGGGTAATAACATATCACTATCTAGTTTTTCACCATCCGGAGATAATAGATACAATTAATTCAAGAGTAATGATAGTAACAGTAGAATAATTAAGAAGTTTTGAATTAAGAAATGACAGCCTTTGTTTTCAATATAATCTTTCATTATAAATGTATATAATTACAGTGGCTGTGCTTAACAATAAATGTATATAATTACAATGACTGTTTAACTAGCTCCCAAAATTACTGAAAATTTAACAAAGAAGTCAGCACACCACTGAATCTAGCCTATTTCTGCCTCCTGTGTTACTGTCACAAGAATGGAGCTGGGCCTATGCAGTGGGCTTAGACACTAAGCCTCTAACGACTTAGAACAGACCTTCCCCAGAATTCAAGACAACATCCATGGAGACAAATTCTCCCTTGACCTTCTCTAAAAACCCCTCCAGGAAAAGTAACCATCTTCTGAGATCTTTAAATGAGATCATTTAGCTTTTTACGTTCAGGACAAATCCAGAGTAGGTGCGCATGCTGGAGTACCAGGGACTTCACTTGGAAGTTTAGAATGATAGCAAGATGCTTAGAGAAAAGGGCATGGCCACCATCCTGTGTCTGCAGCCCTGTGGCTTATGTGGCTTAGGGCAAGTGACTTCACCTTCATCATCGGCAGGATGGGGACAGCACCCCACCTCTAAGTGTGGTTGTGTAACTGATGAAATCATGTATTCCAGCCGACTTTGTGAACTGCAAAGCATCATAACAACGTCAGGCATTGCTTCTACGTGGGAATGAGATAGAAACCCGGAGTAAGAAAGCTGCATGGGGAAGGAAGGAGGAAGAAGGTAGCTGATTTAGATAGGGGACAATGGAAGAAACTGGGAAGAAGAAGTGACGTCATCAACATGGCGGTAAAGGGAAGCTAGTATCAACTCTCCCAAAAGAAAAGCCGCCGATAAAGTGACATCAGCCAAACCCAGAGAAGATCCAGAAATGCTACATAAATCTAACACCCTCATGGGTGAGTAGAACTTGGAAAGAAGCTAAAAAGACTGACTAAAGAGAAGAAAGAACCACCAGATCCCCTCTCCCCTCCCCTCAACACAAAACCAGACCAGGAGACCAAGACGAGAGGCACCTGAGGAAACCCAGAGGAAAAAAAAAAGGTGGGCAGAGGCGTTTTCCCGGGCACGGCAGAGTGATAAAATTCGAGACTGACACCAGCAGTCCCTCCAGGTAGCAACAGAGCCCTGGAAAGGGCAGAGTGCACTGGGGAAGTTGGTGGGACACGGGACAAAGCCCCAGGCAGCCGCGGTGTGTCCCCTCCCCCCACCTCCATTACGGAGCCAGCACTCTAGCTCCTCTCTGGAACGGAACTCTGGGGTAGTGGTCTACCCACCCCTTCAGTGACACTATTGGTAGCTAACCACGGGAGGAAACGCGGGGGAAAAAAGAAACTTCCAGCTACAGGTGCAGGAGAAACAGGAAGTGGGCCGCACGCAGTAGGATCTTTCTGTCCTGTCCCGTGCAAGAGAGCGAGAGCTCCCGAGGCAGTTCCATTGTGCCGCTTGCAGAGAATCGCCTAGGGGGGCGGTCAGCTTCATAACCCACAGATAGAGACAGTGGGCTAGGCTGCCGCAGCTTCCCTCCAGGCAACGGAGAGGCGCGGAGCAGGGGCCACTCTCGGTTGGCACTTCCCGCTCTGCCCGGCGCGGAAGAGGGAGCTAGGTCAGGGCAACCTCAAGGTGTGCGCGCACCGCACCACCACACCCCTGCCCTCCAGCCGAGCAAACAGCCGCACTCCCGCTCTCCAGCTGCATCCCCGCCCCACAGCTGCTTCCACCGCTGGCGCCCCAGCTCTCCAGCCCCTCGAGCACCTGATACCGCCACGCCCCCACCCTCCGGTCCACGCCCCCACCCTCCGGTCCCTCTAGGCATGCACACCTTGCCGCTGCAGTCAGCAGCGCGCCCACCCTGCGCCGACCTCCAGTCGTGCGCGCGCCACTGCACCCCCGCCCCACAACTGCGGGCATGCCCGGTGCCATCGCCACCGACGCCCTCCAGCCAAGCTTGCCTCCACACGCCTCCAACCTCCAGCAGTGCGTGCCCAGCCGCCGACCTCCAGGTGCACCCCCGTGCTGCCACCGCCCTCCAGCTGCTCGCGTAACCGCTGCCGCCCCCTAGCCGCACACGCCAAGGTCTGGCAGCCTTCCAGGAGTGTGAGAGGCAACAGGGCCTGCAAATCCACGGCAGAGCTTGGAACAGCTGGAGATTCCTGGCGGGACACGAAGCTACGGCTGCCAGAGGCAACACACAGCCACCTGCTCCCACGCCCCTCCCCACCATAAAGTGGAGGCAACCTGATAGGGGTGAAATCAGAGGTGCAGAGCCACAGGACCGGCCTTGGAAGACTTCTCCTCACCAGACCCGACCCCAAAAGCGGTGATAGCCTCTAGTAAACTCTGGAGGAAATAGTGGGAGAGAAAGAACAGGAAGATCTATAACAAGAATACAAGCAGCGACAGAGACAGAAATAAACCTGAAGGCAGCAGCATCT
>PVIJ01003888.1:87256-127043 GCA_004024925.1 Scalopus aquaticus | reverse complement strand
ATCGAATGGTTTCACTTATAACAGGACTATAGGGAGGCCGGGTGGGAGAGAGACAATCAGTGGGGGGGAAGGGGGGGGAGGAGGGAGCCGGAGGGAGGGAAGGGAAAGGGTACAAAATGGAATAGAAAAGAACACAAGGGACCATGGAGATGGATCACGGGTGAATTGGTGGTGGGCTACCCAAGGGGAATGCAAAATGTAAAAGACATAAATAACAATAAAAATATATATCATATAAAAAAAAAACAAGAGAATAATCCATAGCAAATACTAATGGAATTACTAATTGTAGTGTTAGAAACTAAATGATTGTTGTGTCTACATCAGGAGGGGCACTATTTCATATCCTGGATTTGCCACAGAGAATTTGTAGGTGCTATAGTTAAGCACAGGTTCTAGGGTTAGGGAGCCAGGTTCCAATCCCAATTCTACTCTGAGAAACACAACATGGGTGAATCTCAGATGCATTAATTACATAAAGAGAAAACATTTGCACTCAAAAGACTACTATATGATTCCATTTATAGGACATTTTGGAAAATTATGGGTGCAAAAACAGATCCTGGACCTGGGAATAGGAATGGGGGTTGTCTGGAGAGCAAGCTAGACAGCTTACAGGGATCAGAGGATGGAATTCTTCTGTACCTATGTGTCATTTGTCTTTTGTACAATTTTACAGAAACGTACACCAAAGAAAGGAGTAAATTTTACTGGATATAGAATTAAAAATAGATGTTTTCTTAAAAAAAAAACCATTTTGTCACTAAAACTGAATGTTCTTGCCTTAGTTATTAAATCTCTTTGTGCTTTGGTTTCTTTGCTTCAGAAAATAAACAAAAATGCCTTCCTCACAGGAGTATTTTGAGGATTAAATGAGATGGTGTGAATTAGGCACTGTGATCTGAGTCTGCCATACCAGATGGCCTTGGGAATAGTCATCTCCATCAGCCTCAGCATCAGCACCGTCATCGTCCTGGTCCATTCTGGGCTGTTGTGCCTGATCTCTCTTCCCCTTCCACAGATGCACCCATTCCCCTGATGCTGGGAACCTGTCATTTGCCCACCTTGCTGCTCCCCTCACTAGGAATCCCCTTCAGTGCAGATCTCTCAGTCATTGGCTACTGGCGACCATTCTAAGTAAGCTGGGGTTTAAAAGGACCCAGTCCCCTTGTCAAATTTGGAAACAACTCAGGAGGCCATTCCAGCTCCAGAACTTGAGGGAGGATTGCTTTTGGCCTTAACTGTGTCCGCACTGTGGGTCTAACACTGCTCATCTGTGACGTCTGATTCATAGGCAGCAAGGAAAGTAAGTGCAGACTCAGAGCCAGACTGCCTGGTTCATTTCCTGGCGTGGCAATGAGTAGGAATCTTGGAAGCCACTTTCCTTCTCTGTGGCTAGGTTTCCTCATGGGATTCTGGCAGGAATGAAAATGAGCTAATGAATATAAAAGCACGTTGAACAGTACTTGGCACAGAGCAAAGACTGAATTGTTAACTGCTGTTATTGCCCAGGTCACAGTGATCTAGCATTCATCTGAATTTCTGTGAACCTCACTCACTTAGCTTACCCCAAAATATCATTTATGCTTCTTTGTATAATGATGTTTTTTTGTTGCTTTATCTCAACCAGATGTGAATATTAGTCCTACTTCAGTTTACAAAATAGGGATTTAAGGAAGTTAAATGTTTTGCCCAACATCACACAGCCAGATAGTATCATGCCAAGTTGTTCTCAGAACTGGGTTTTTCCCCTTACTGTAGACCAGGTATATAAGGAGCTGTTAAGAAGCCTGCTGCTTACACATGGCTATTTACTTAAATTTGTGTATTACGTAAAATAAAGGAGACAGTAATGATGCATAAGTTGAAAGAACTTTAAAGGGTAAGAGTCCAACATCCTCTCCCTCATACTACAAGCCTTCTCCATTTCCAAGAAGCCATTGGTTGTCTTGCTTCTGGATTTTTTCAGTGACAAGGAACTCACAGCTTCCTGAAGCAGCTTGGTTTTGTGATGCTATATTAAGCCACTTTTTCTAACTACCACTTTTCCTCATTGGTCTTAGTTCTGCCTGCAGAGTCACACCAAATAAAATAAATCCTTCATCCATGTACTAGCCCTCCAAATATTTGAAAACAGTTATTATATTCCCATTCCTGTTTCCAAGCTAAATAATTCAGATGGCTTCCACCAAACATCGTAAAAAAGCACTTTCGGTCACATCTCTGACCTGTGTGCGTTGCTCTAGACACACTCCTATCTGCCAGCATCCTGAAATATAACACTGGAGTCTAAACACAGATTCCTGTCTCCAAATTGAACGAGTCAAGAAAAAATGACACTGTGAAGCTCTTTAATATAAATACTATGCTTTCTTTAGTTCAGCCAAGGGATTCTTTTGGAACTCGTGTCACCCTAGGACTTACTTTCAACTAGACTCAGCAAGTATCTGTTCCAACTTTCCTTCCTCAGTTCCTCATTCTTGCCCTTTCCTATCATTGTGCTGTTCATTATGATTATCCACTTAAAAGTTTTCTGGTTAGATAGAACCCATTATTGCAATATATCAGGAACATTTTTTTAATGAAACTACATATAAAATATTAATTTCTTCCAACTTGAGACCACTTAAAAATTTTATCAGTGTGCCATTGAGGTCCACCTCCAAACCTTTATGAAAATAGTTGCTTGAAAAAGTCAGTGACAGAGACTTGCCTTCAGCATGCTCTTGACCTTTGACTCACAAACCCCCGATGTTCTGTGTTCATTCAGCCCTGCTCCAGTCACATTTCTCCACATTGTTCACATAGATTCCTTGAGAGACTTTGTCAGATGTTAGCCAAGATCTCAAGGCACTACATTTCTGTCTTTACTATAATGTCCTGAATACCAACCCTATTCTGCTGCATCACATATAGTTCCAGCTTAGTGATAAAAGGTATTGAATATTATTCCAAGGGGCAATCAAGGACCGTTGGGTGGAGTTCATGGATCTTCTTCAGACCAGTTCTGAGGTCTATGAATTACCCAGGGAAAAGAGCAGCCTGTGCACAGAGCTTAATGAGATTAGGACACATTTAAAAACTAAAACAAATCCATATGCTAGAAGGAAAAGTAACAGGGGAGAAGAATGATGAGCTTTTCTTTCTCCAGCTTTGAGGCTGGAGAAGGAAAAGAGGGGCCAAGTCTTGTGACTCATGTTAAGGAATTTGAACTTCATCCTGAGGGCAATGAGGAGCCACTGACTGATGTTAACACTGAGAAGGATATTATTGAATTTACATTTTACAAAGATCACTGGCAAAGGCTTTTCTGGGGACTCCTGTTTGACAGGGATTAAGAAGAGTTGGTCTGTAAGTTGCTGACCAACTCAGATTCTACAGTTCCGTTGCTTTGTTAATGAAGAAGCCCAAAGGAAAACCGGTTTCTTTTTTGTACTTTCCTTTCCTCATAAGACTACGTAAACTCATCATTCCCATTGTGTGTGTGTGTGTGTGTGTGTGTGTGTGTGTGTGTGTGTATCTGTGTGAGAGAGAGAGAGCTCCACAGAGACAAAGAGACAGAGTGGGAGTGTGTGTGTACTTGGGTGTTGTTTTAAAAACTTCACAATATCCTACCATCCTTGCATGTCACAATCACTGATGTTTTTCATGCTCAGCAAGCCAGACTGCGAGCAAGTGAAACAATCAGTAAACCTAATTCATAAGCTACAAAATACACAAGTACCAACTACCAATATTGAGAGAATCAAGAAAATGACAAAAGGTTGACAGAGACTTGATTAAAATTTCATTTTTACCAAGCATTGTACTGTCAAAAAAAAAAAAAGTAGCAGGTGATTAGGTGACAGATTCAGGATTCCTTGTGCCACTTCTTAAGGAAAGGACAAAGGGATCAGTATATATTGTTTCAATGTCATACTGAAACAGTGTTTAACAGATTCACTCAAACACTACTAAATTTTCGCAAATAATCTACCATTGCTTGACTTTGCAATTTCAATTTATATTTAGACTCTAAATTAAAGGCTCAGGCTCTGTGAAGTTACACATGAT
Source organism: Scalopus aquaticus (assembly GCA_004024925.1). Lineage (NCBI taxonomy): Eukaryota > Metazoa > Chordata > Mammalia > Eulipotyphla > Talpidae > Scalopus > Scalopus aquaticus. The sequence continues at coordinate 122,990 of PVIJ01003888.1, read as the reverse complement.
CTTGCGTAAGACTGGTGTCTGATACAGAAGCAATATTTTCCATCTGACAGAAAAACAATACCAAATGTTATGATTTACTGTAGTCTTGGAGATCAACTAGCTTGTCCCTAATGTGGCAATTTCATTTAACAGTCCTTTATTAAATTGTCTATAAACACCCAGCTCTCCAAATGCTCTTTGAACCAGCTTTATAATTTCACTGCTTTCCTCATTAATTAATGAGTTGGATAATATCTCTGTCATGTGTTCATTCTATATTTGTATGAGAGTCAGGTTTTAACTTTTCAAAAATTATACTTTGACATTCTTAGCACTAAATAACTCAGTGTCATTCTACGGTTTACCCTATATCGAGGCTGGATTTTAAGGTCTAATTGTTGGAGTGGAATGTGATCCTCTTTCATAGCAGTTCTGTCCTCCTTTCTCTTGTGATTGCGATATCAAGCAGAGCAACACTGAACAGATTTATGCATCTTTCTGGCCTCTAAGAAAAGGTAACATTTATGAGAGAATATTTAGACCTGAGACCAACAGAAAGTAAATATATATATATATATATATATATATATATGTAATATATTTCCCTTTTGGTCACTTCCCTCTTTTAGTCTTGCTGCTGAAATTCTTGCTGTTGATATTCTTGCTGTTGAAAAAACAAATCATGGAAATGTCTTTCAAGTTGTGAGGGAAACCCTGTCTTTGCTGAATGAATGGCATATATGTTTCAAACCAAGTCAGATGCCCCTTATTTCTCGGTGGGTTGGGGTCTAGCAATACCACTCACGTTCAGTCCTACAGAGTCCCATGGCTACACTTTCTTCCCCTGGTGATTAAGGAAAGTGAAAGCAGGTGCTGGGTTCAGGTATAAGATGGCTGGTTCGGTGGCGGTTTCTTACAGATACATGGAAATCGATAAGAAAATAAAAGATTGAATTGCCCAAAATGTTCTCAAAAGCTAACTAATAACTGAAAGAACACAAAGCTTTTGTTTCCTTTCTTATGGAGATTTATTATGCTCTCAATGAAGCCAAATGATGGTATATATCTTTATGGCCATCACCTGAATGTTCACATACGTTGAGCCTGCTGTTTTCTTCCTTGTTTATCCTCCAACCACTATATAAAAAGTACAGAGAGGAAATGAGCAACCCTGGTTCATTATCATCATGCTAATTCACAGCTAAATCGCTTTTTTTGTCTAATGTCATTTAGAATCACTGGTCTTTGTAAAGTCTGTTATCTGGGTTTGTGTGGCTTTTTAAAAATACTATATTGGTTTTAATAACCCAGATTTGCGATTCTTCTGATTGTTAGCATAAATTTCATCTTATTTTATGCCAGAAGCATTTACTCTTTGAAAAATCATTCAGCCGGTAAGTATTATGCTGTTCTTTTTTCTGGCTTTTAGGGTATCTGACAACTTGAGCTGCTTCCATCAGGTACATTATGGCACAAAGTACAATTCTCAAACATGGGATGCACAGAGAGTGCCAGTAATATTGCAGCAGGAGTCTTTTGTATTAAGCTAGTTTCTGAAAATATCTCTGACTGATGCTGCTAGGCCAAAGAGCCTCCCGCAACTGCAGCTCCAGACAAATCCAGGGTGGATTTTTGTTCTCTCGCGGTTGTGTGAGTCTGGTGACAGTGCCCATGGATGGGTTGTCAAGCTCAGGTAATGCCCTGGGTGGCGGGGGTGGGGGACTGGGCTCCGCAAACCACTGAGCCAGAATCACCCCTGTGGAGAGCTGGGTCCTCATGCCACACTCCCAGCACCCAGGGGCTGAGCTAGGAACAGAGGAAAGAGATTGAAAATCTCAGACAATGGCTGCCTGGCACTTAGTAACTGCACTGCCTGAAAATCATTTGAATTGCGAGGAGACGCAGTTCTCTTTCCTCTCGATTTTCTGTAATTTCATTTATTTACTTAATTACTTCAGCCCCACCTCGTTTCCAAAAAGCGATTGAAGGAGACTAGGAGTGATTTAAGCAGTGTGCTCTGCTAAATATGCACCCAGGAAGCAATTTGCTTCTCACTGTTCCAGCTCTGTTTTTAGCTTCCAAACAATTAAGCAGGAGCATAAGCTCTCCCAGGCTGAGCCTGCACCCACAGCCACCAACACCTCACAGTGAGTGAGGGAGGGAGGAGGAGGGGAGAGCCAGTTAACTTTTCCGTGCCCCAAGTAATGGCTTTATTTCTTCTGAGATCTAGTCTAGGCTAAAGAAAATAGAAGTTCCACTTGTCCTTCCTCATGTACCCCCTGCCTTCTTACTCACCTGCTCAGGAAGAGGGAAGGTGCCCAAATCGACCACCCCTAGGTTGTCTGAGCTAGTCTCTTCAAAATGCCCCTCTGGCAGACAGAATATTTTGAGCTAAGACCAATAAAATCCCTTGAGGCTGAGAAGCTTCTGTCCTGAATCTTTCACCTGTCTAAATTCATTCTGTCTAAATCTTTCACCCTTCCCTAATCAAAGAAGGTATCATGTCCTAAGCTTCTACCCTTTTCCTAATCAGAGAAGCCAGCAGTAATTCCCTTTTATGACTTAGAAGAATGAGTTTAGGGGGTTTCATCAGTGAATGGTGTCCTCTGTGAGACTTTCATCTTCACTCTCAGAGTAAAGGCACCCCTCTTTTGTCTATCATGTGAAGTCTCCCCTCTTTCTCCTTGATATCCCAGGCCTCTAAACATAGGATAAATATCAGTCATAGAATAAATATGTTGCTTTGATTTCTCCTCCAGCCCAAGAAGAACCCTGAGCAGTGAAGTGTTTCCTTTACACCCAGACAGGGTCTGCAGGCCCCACTTTTTCTAGAGAAGCTCATTATTCTTTTAAATCAAATAAGAGAAGAGCAGATGGTGTGGTCAAAGTCAGCAGCATATCCAGCACAAGTACTTAAGACACTGGTTGAAAAGGGTTATCCATTTCCTGTGGATGAGTAGAAAGGGAGCAAATTGCCCACTCAGAGAGCAGGGTACAATGCACAAATAGAAGGTAATTTGGGTCAATATCCATCATAAGCCTAAGAGGAGAGCAGGTGAGGATAGAACTGTTCTGAAGCAGAAGAAATGATTTTATTAAACTAGTCAGTGCTTATTAAGCACGTCTGTGTGCTGGGAGCACAGAACACAAAAATGAACAATAACAAGGTCTGGTCCCTGCCTTTGTAGCTCTCACTATCTAACAGATACATCAGCAAAGAGTAACTGCATTTAATTTGGGGTTGTGTTGTACAGTCAACTCTTATGACAAAAACTGAAAAAAATCCTATGCAAAATTTCACTTGAAAAACCTTTACAAGAGGGCTGGGTTCTCCTCCAGGGTTAGAAATGATTATTCTTTGAGTGGGTTCCTGTTGAAGTAGTTAGTTGTCTGGCATTTTAGATTCATATTATGTGAAAATATACAAACACTAGATTTTCTTCCATACAGAGTTACCTACCAAAGGGAGCCTGAGAAACGACAACCATCTAATCTAGATGAGATTTATACCTCCCAACTTAAACCCACTCCTTTTTTCAGTATATGTATCCCCTTTCCTTGCAGTTGTCTCCTTTTTCCTTACTTTCGTTCTTTCTTGGTCTCTTCATCTAGCTCTCTTTTCGCACCTCCGACCAAATTGGATGAGTTAAACACAAATAAAGTGCAATTATTTTGGACCTGACTTAAAAGCAAGAATAGTGCTCTAATAGGATAAAACTTGAGCCAAGATATCTTTGAGGATGGTTTTAATGGCATATGTAGGGGTAAAGCTTGTCTGAATTAATGAGCATAGATACCCTAATTACACAGGAACACTATGACTGAGAATGACAAAGAAACTTCCTGACTCATCCATTACCAGGGAGACTGCCAAGGCTTGCTGAGGGTCCCTATCATCTCCATCCTGCTAGGTTTAGACTCCTCACCAAAATGTTGTGGCAGTGCACAGTCAGGAGCACTACCATTGTGTGCCAGACATTCTAGCATTATGAGTCTTTCATTATTATAATAGCCTGTTTGAAAAAATTATATGTTAAATATTTAAATCCTTTTGGAATATTCCAAAATTTGGATGCTTTCCCCCCTTTTTAAAATCTACAGTACAATTAAGACCCCAAGAAGGAAGTAAAAAATTCTGTCTGGAGGATAAGGGAAGCCTTGACTGACAGGCAATCTTTGAACTTATCCTTGAAGGAATGAGTTGGAAAGGATTCTGGGTGGGAGTAGAGCAAATCATTACTGATGGCAGGAGAACTGGAACAAAAGCACAGCAATATTCTTCATTATTGAAATCATGAAGTATCTTATTTCTGCTTTATCACCACTTTGCTGGTCCCTAATCCCTCTTCTTACCTACCAGAAACACATATGTGCACTCAATGGCCTGTTACAGGCAGAAATTCAAACTTCACAGTCTATACTGGTCTGTGCCAATTCATGCTGCTGGTTCACCCAGTAAACAGTAAAAGCTTGTATTTAGTTATCTTAGCTAAGATATTCAAATTGATAAGATCTTAATGTCTGCCTCTTTCACCAAACTTTCCCCAATCTGTTCTCTGCCAAATTAATCTTTCCCCTGTCCAATCTTTTCCTTGTCTACAGCACTTTGAAGTTCTAACACAGCACTTAACAGATACTATAATTACTGACAACGCGTTGACCTGTGTTCATCTCCTCTATCAGGCACAACTTTCCTTTGACAGTAGAGACATGATCCTGTCCTTATTCAACCCAATTGAAGCAACATTTTCACAAATCTCACTGTGGAAAAGGAGAGAAGTATGAGGAAACACAATTGTTTTTGTTAATAAGTAATGATAGTGAAATAGTTGCTTTGGGAAGCTGACTCACTAACTTTGGGCTATTCATTCTTGATACTCATTTTCACTTCAGAAAAGTGTCTTGGTAAAAATAAAGGGTTTACTTTACAAAATTTAAAACCTTTTCAAAAGAATTGGTTTCACTTTGTAGATAATTCTGGTCCTCTAATTCATTTTACTCTTGACAAAAACTGTCAGAATTTTTTTCTTTAAATGTCCAGAAGTGTCTTTAGACATCAAATAGTCTTTCCCATGTAACACTCAAACAATTTAAGAGAAATTTTATTTAAAACATATGTATTAATTTCTCCTTTAAAATGCATAGGGATTTGAAATGTGATCATCTTATATTTTTGTAATATGACTTTCCTGTTGAAAATAGAACAAGCAGATGTAAGGATGTTCTTTCATGCAAAACAGATTTACTTGTATTTACATATTTTTATCTAAAATATTTATTAAGTTCAATCTTTAATAACATAAATTAGCTGGTTATTAAATTCATTAATTCATCCTACAAATGCTATAAATAAACTTATATGTTTCACCTCAGCTTGCTTTTCTAACTAGAAAGAACTGTCCTTTGTAGCCTGCAAATTCATCTCATTGGCAAGATTTCACCTATTAGCTATTAACAATAGTCAAGTAATAGAAACAACCTGAATATCTAATGACAGGTGAATGGATGAAGATGTGGTCTGTATACACAAAGGGATATTATACAGCTATTTAAAAAAAAAAAAAAGATGAAATCTTGCCAGTTGTGACAACACTGGTGGAACTAGATGGGATTATACTAAGTAAAATAAAACATAAAAAGAAAGACAAATACTGGATTTCACTCTATATGTGAATATAAAGAAAAGTAACAGACAAAACTAAACCGTGGAAATCTGACTGCAGAACTGAGACTATCAGAGGGGGAGAGAGTAGGTAAGGTACAATGAACATAGTAATGCGTGTATAGCTTCAAATTAGTGTTTCTGCATTCTTCAGGTAGGTACCTAGATATGGGATTACTAAATAGCTTGTTTGATCTATTTTTAACATTTTTAGAAACCTCTATACTGTTTTCCATAGGGGATAGATCAGTCTACATTCCCACCAACAGTGTATAAAGGTTTCTTTCTCTCTGCACCCTCACCAATACATTGCTTCTGGTCTTTTTAATACGGGCCATAGTCACAGGTAAGAGCTAGTATCTCATTGTCATTTTGATTTTCATTTTCCTGATGATAAGTGATGATGAGCACTCTCCCCAACTCTCCATCTTTCATCTCTTTAAATGTTGTTCTTATTTTTTTAATCAAGGTCTTCACATTTTAATTGAAGAGGTAAACGCTAATGCCACAAAAAGTGAACTGGTTTCTCTTTTCCAGAAAAATCATTTTCTGAAACCAACAACTTTCTTAGGACCTATAAAATCTCTGAAAAATTCATGTTCCCTCATTTGAGAAACCGATCTTAGAAATGACTGACACGTATTTTAATGCAGAAAAAAATAATAAAGTGATAAATTCCAGTTCTGGCAATGATGCAATGATTCTGGCAATGTCATTCATTACTGACAACAGCTATAATTAGGCTCTTTAGATAAAGATATCAGATATCAAGAACCATAAAAATGTCCAATATAGGTCTGTTCCGTTTCTCAGATGCAAAATTAAACTGCAAACTTTTTATAAGGATCATTGAAATCAGATTTTATATGGTGAGCCCTGGCTCTGCCAAGATAATGAAACTTTTCAATGAATTGTTAGTACAGTCATTTGGAGGAAAGCAGAGATTAAGATTGCTTCATTTAAGAAATAAGGATAAAGCTGTTCAAATATTATTTATTAGTAGCATTAACTATTTACATGTAACTTATTTTCAAATGGACTTGACGTTGCTCTCAGAGATATGTAAAATATAAAGCATTTTTAAAGATAGATAAATCAAGATTAATGAATTTAAAGAAAGGGAAGGAAGGAAAATGAAGACAGATCCAAGTTAAGAAAAACATAATAGAGACTCAGATCTGGAACTTAGATACTCAGTAGTCAAGCAAAAGGGGAAAATGTTCACAATGTCTTTGGGAGAAACAATCTTCTTACTGAAAGAACCACAACATTACCTAACATAGAGTTCAGAAAGAAATTTGCCCATAATCCTACTGGGAAGAGAGAGACTGGACTTATCAAGTTTTCTGGCAACATCTACCCCAATCACTAAGGGAGCAACAAATGCCAGGGACCCAGAAACCTACAGAGTGCTCACCTTTACACAGAGCAGAGGAGTGAGTAATGAAAGAACTTCATGTTCCATGGGAAATATCTTCTCTCTGCCCTTTATTATTCTAAAAGTCCCATCATATTGAGAAGAAAATAACTACTGTCTTCTGCAGCCCAGACTATCTAGGCAGTCCCAGATCAGACCTTTGCATATTAATGTTAAGAAGTTAAATTTATAAACAGTGAGCACTATTTAAGGATTTGTTTCTTTTCTGATTTTAAAATGGTAACTAGAAACATAAGCCTGCTTAAGAAGTTATCAAGGGATGGTAGCAGTGGTATTTCACAAAATAGAGATACTTCAAGTTCATCACTGGCCTTTGTTATTTGCACTTGATTTGTGCAGAAGGCATCAGGATTGTCTAATCCTTAATGTTGGATCTGTGCCAATTTTCATAACCCTTTCTACATTAGCCAAACCATGATTAAGAGAACATTTTGCAGGTATGTGATAAATGTTCTAAGAATTGGGCTATGACAAAAGGGATCTGGTAGGCCTTCTACTTGGAGGAAATTTAAGTGTGAAAAGAGATGGCACAGAAGTGATTCTCATCAGAGGAGGACTCTGAGGTGGGATGAGCGCATCGTGTGGATTTAAACAAGTCCCAGTTTGGCCACTTGGTCATACAGGGCAATTCATTTCATTTATTCTCACCTCTGCATTCTCATCTGTGAAATTGTTTATTAATACTTGTCCTTAAGTTTACTGTAAGAATAAGGAATGATATATTGGAAACTCCTGGGAATAAGTGCTTCACTCAGTGCATGCACACATGTGAGGTGTGAAGTTGTATTGCCAAAATTATATAGTTTTGTAAATGAATGGTTAGTCAATAAAATTTGATTTTAAAAAGTGCTTCACTCAGTGGAAGTGCTCCATAAGGAATAAAATTAAGGTTTTCTAGAAGAGGGTAAGCTTCCAATTGCACTGAAAAAGACTTTAGTGTGATTAAATGATAACTTGGTAAGTAAGTGAGAAGAGGAGTGCTTAATCACCATGTGTACCAAGGACCTCACACAGCTCCCGGCACATGATAAGAGCTCAGTAATTTTTTTCTTTTTAATTTTTTATTTCCTTAACTTAATAAGATGGTTTACCAAGGTTAGCATGTTCTATCACCATAATGTAATTCTCAAAACCATGAATCACTAAATATTTTTGAGGGAATATTTAGTGTACATTTTCAAATGATCAAAAATAGGGGTATTACCTATATTATTGGGATGTTATCTCTCAGGAAAAGTACTTTTGAGACTTATGCTCCTAGCTATCAGAATTCCAAAATCATTTTATTTTAATTAAAGTGGTGGCTTGAATACAGGCCTGTATAGCTACTATATAAAAAGTGTAGAAACTTTGCCTCTATTTGATTCTCTGATTCATCAGAGTGCTGAGCTCAAGATTCATGGTAAAAAAATGAACTTCAGCTTATTGAGCAAGCCAGGATTTACAACAATAAAATATATAGATAAAAATTATGCAGAACATGAGTTATTTTGTCTATTGTGAGAAAAGGACATTTTTCATATCATAACTCTTTGTTAGGTATATCTTTATATACTGCATAGACATTTATCACACCCCCAATTTCATGAAGAGACAGTAAGTCAGGGAGTTACCTAATTTGTGTCAAGAACAAGGAAAAGATGTGTCAACAACAGCATTTTTTCCATCCCAATGACAGGTTAGTACTCCAACTGTTGCTGAACCACTGGAATTTCCTGCTTTCTTTTTCACTAATGTTTTCTCTTTCCAGATAAAATAATAAATTGAATCAGTAGGGCAGGGTAGGTTATGACAACAAAAGACATCTGAAATAATGGTCCTTGGTATACCATGGAGATAAGAAAATCCACCTATTTGAACTCAATGGAACTAGATTTTTCCAGGTCCACAATAATAATTAAATCACATTCAGTTTAATTTTAGTGTGTATTTTTAAAGTGTGTATTTTTTTTTTTTGACCATGAATGAGATGAAGGGTAAGTTTCTGTTAATCACAATAAACACTTGCAAACCTTAATAGGTAATAAACGTTTTACATGAATCTTGTTTCCTTTATTTCTTGGTTCCTCCTGCTTTTCCTATGCTTTCCTTTTCTCTGAGGTTTTTCCCTGCTCCTACTGCACCAGATTCTCTGCAGGTACACTCTGATTACTACTAAAAACACTGATACACAGGTAAGATGCTCAGGAGAATTGAGGCAGTGAAGATTCTCTCAACTGAATCCAGAAAAAGAGAATAAATACTGCCCTGGGAAAAAGAAGAGCTAGGGATAGCCTCCTCTCTCTCCACTCAGCTGTTTCAAAATTATAGAACAGCATTTAAAAGTCTTGAGTTACTCATTACTTTTTCTGAAAAACATGGATAATGATATCTTCTTGGTCTGAAGCTTATCTCTTGAGATTTTTACAGTTATAATTAGAAGGAATCACACACACACACACACACACACACACACACACACACACACACACACACCCTGTGTTTTACACTGCTCTTAGCTTCCTAAAGCACGGTGAAGTCAATAACCTTTGAGTCCATGACCAATCACATTAGTTGTCATCTGATTAATCATATGTTTCCAGTAACACATTTTCATTCAAAGATATATTTAGGCAGTATCTAACAGTAACTTAGGTACCTAGAACTCATTTGCTTGACTAATTCTTCAATAATTCTCCTCTTTCAAAAAAAAAATAATTAGAAACATTTTTTCTCTCAAATATTTTCTCCTTCACATAAAATCCTTCCCTCAATAAAATTTGAGGGACTTCAACATTCTGAAAGATACCATTTTCCAATACACTTTTCATAGCTGCTACCCAATATCCAATTGTTTTTTTTTCATTTTTTTAAAGATTTATTTATTTATGCATACAAGCTGGGATACAGGCCAGAGGCGTGGGGCGGCGAGAGGGTTCACCAGAGACAGAGTGAGGAGCAGAACAGGCAGATTGATAGACATACACTGCTGAGGGGAGCAGTGGGCAAGGCAGGAGAGGTCTGCCGCGCCATGTGGGAATCTCCCAGGCTGGGCATTGAACCCGCATCGCCGCTGCCGACAGCTCCACAGCACAGCGCCCAACCGCTGCTCCACCAGGGAGGCCCCAATATCCAATTGACAGACTATCATTCAGGAAAAACAAGAATTGAACTTCTAATACTTACCAAATATTTATAGAGCACCTCATGTTGCTATGTAAAGATGCTCAACAGGTATGCAACATAGTTTCTGACTTTTAAAGCTTTATAACCCAATTGTGAAGAAAATATTCTTTGAATTTTAGGATGAAAAAGGAATACAAATTCATCATTGAGAATTTGAGAGATAGGAAATGGAAATAATTCACTGTTCAGAGAATAAGAGAGGAGAAAAGGATAGTTTGATCACCAACAAAATAAATTAAATCCCTTCCCTTTCTTCAAGAATGTGCAAAGACATGTTCACGTTGATCTATTTGAAAAAATCTAGGTAAACATCCAACAGTGATATTGTACTACAAAGCTGATAAGCAGGGGACAATTGTTGAGTATCTTAGTACAAATCTCAGTGAGCTGGCTAGAAGCACTTGAAAAACAAATAGCACCAGAGTTCCTCAGAGATCTGCTGCAACCTTCTAGCATTTGATGCATATAAAGAGTGGAGGAAGGAGTAAAACACACACTGGCAGAAGTGCCAAAGGGATCTTAGATAAAGACACTCAAGTAAATCCTGTGATACCTGTGGAACTGTGACAGCTGCGTCACAAAATTACACAATTTAAGTATGATATGAGAATGGATTTGTTTTTTGGTTGGTTAGTTGTTGGTTGGTGGGAGTGAGGTTTCAGATAAAACTGGCTATCAATATTTGATGCAACCAGTCATAATAGATTTACATGTTATGTGATATTTTCTGTTAATTAAACTTCTTATCATCACTTTAGTAAAATATGCTGCAGTATATATTTTTATATTATCAGGTATAGAGCAAAAGGAAAACTCTGCCACCTGACAGTTTCCTATGAAAGTAATTCTCTGTTGGCTATAGGTGTATGGAAGTGCCACAGGGATATTACTGCTAGAAAAGTGAAAAATTTAAAAAAAAGAACAGTGAAAAATAGCAGAAAAGACTCATAAATGTAAGAAAACTAGAATGAAACATGACAAGATAGAACACACTTAGATTATTAAAAAGTAGAGAAATACAATTTCAACCGAGCTACAGAAAATGAGACTTCAAAACTCATGGAAAAATATTAAGCATTAAAAAGGAGCAGTAGCTTTGAGTTCAAAAGGTATTGAGAAGATTTTTGGGGAGGGAGGTAAGCAGAGAATCTACTGGTGAAGAACAATATACAATGTAGGTAAATTAAACAGTGCTCTGCAGTGGAAGATACTTGTTCACCTCCTGGATAATGCTCAAAATTCCTTTTACTTTAATGTTTGGAGTTCTGCTTCAGTGCTTGGTTAAGCACATATTTGTGTATTTTAATGATGCAGCCATTCTTTTACTTTCTACCAGACAGATGGATGTGGGATTATTGCATTCAGGAAGATTACCACCAATCCAGGAACCAGAAAGTATTCATTAAGGTCTACCTACACTGGGACATTTTGTTTGATATTAATACCCTGTGATGGTAAATTTCATATGTCACCTTGGTTAGGCTATGGTACCCAAATAGTTGGTCAAATACCAGTCTGTACGTGGCTGTGAAGGATATTTTATTTAGATAAGATTAATATTTTAATCATTAGACTTTGAGTAAAGCAGATTACTCCACAACATGGGTCAGTCCTCACCCAATCAGTGGAGATTTAAGAAGAAAGGATCAAGGTCCCCTAAGAAACAGGAAATTCTGCCTTCAGATTCCATTTGCAATTTTAACTCTTCTCTAGGAACCCAGTCTGGCAGTCTGCTCTGCAGATTTAGTCTCATAGCCACATGAGCTAATTCCTTAATATAAATCTATAGATAAATAGGTACTCTATTAGTTCTGTTTCTCTGTAAATCCTAATACATAACACTTTAGGGTTTAGATCCAGAACTTAAAACAAAAAGGAATTTCTTTGAATTTAGTAACCTCAGGCATTCTAAACAAATAATGACTTTTTATTAAACAAATTCAATGAATCCTAAATAACTGTTTAGAAATAATTTAAAACCTCTGAATTAAGTTATGATCCTAAAAGCCTAATTTGTGTTCTGGATTCCTAATTATCTTTGTTCTTTTCTTTTATTCTTCTTCTTTTTTTTATGTTTTATTATCTTTATAGAATTTCTGAGTAAGTATGACCTAATACCCAATTACCATATTTTTGCCAAGGTTTTGATATCTTCCAGAAAGTTTTAAACACCCTCTGAATACATTCCCATTCTTGACTGCTCTTTTCTTTAAAAGGAGCACATTTTAGTAAAAAGAACAAGTGCTTTAAGGTCAAAAAGATGTTTTGAGTCCTGGATCCAGTACTTACCTGAAAAATACAAAACACACCATCACCCTGTGTTTATTGCAGTTATTGCAGTGTTATTTACAATAGCCAAGAGCTGGAAACCATCTAAGTGCTCATCAACAGATGGCTAGATAAAGAAATTGTGGTATCTATATACAATGGGCTACTACTCAGTTATTATAAAAGATGAGATCCTGCCACTTACAATAATATAGCTAGGCCTAGAGAGAATGTACTTAGTGAAATAACTTGTAAAGAGAAAAAACAAACACTGTACGATTTCACTTGTGTGTGACACTGAACAAATGAATGAACTAAATAAAACAAACTTTTAGACAATTGTACCAAATGAGTGCGCTAGAAGGGGAAAGAAAAAACAGGTAAAAGGCATCAGGATACAAGGTAAAAGGGGTGAGGTGAAGGATACAATTTGACTTATAGTATGAACAGATACAGTATATGCAGATGTTGATTTATAATGATGCACACCTGAAGTTTATGTTATATTATAATGTTACTTCAATAAAATATTTTAAAAAGAAAAATATAAATCCTGGATCCAAAGCAAAAATTAGCTGTGTGATATTGTCCATGTTACTTAACCTTTCTGAGTGCATTTCCTTCTCTCTCCAAATCTTCTTGGAATCAGGGTAAAGCTTAAATGAGACAATGGCTATCCGAACCAAACTGTTCATATAGGAAGAAACTTTTTATCTTTATGTTGATTCTTGGCTTCCTCACTTAAAATGGCCTGATAATAATTTTTTTTTAATCCACAAATACGTGATTTAGGAAGTAGGTGACATGTGCCATATTTAACACCTGAAAAGAAAGTCAAAAGGACAGTGTCGTTTGAGGTAGCCTGACTTCTATGACAAACAACCCCCAAATTGCAGCAGCTTGACACAAGAAAATTTTATTTATTGCTCACATCACAGTCCAACATGAGATGATGGGGGGAACTGTCCACAGGGTCATTTATGGGCCCACACACCTTCAATCTTGTAGTTCCACTCTCACACTGGTCATTAAAGTTCTCTTTCAAATCAGATGAGAAAGAGCAGCAGTGAAAAGAGTGATGAACGAACAGAGGCAGCTTTATGGGCCATTCCTAGAAGAGGCACTTGTCCCTCCAGTTCACATTTGATTGGCCAGAATTCCATCACAGGCCTCATCTAGAAAATGTGCTATGGCCACACGCACAGCAAAGAAGTCACTGAAGTTGGGTGCACATTTCTGTCTCGGGAGGCATAAAAAACTATCATTTTGGTTTTTTCAAGCTTGTTTGTCCTTAACTATTTATTTCCTAGTGCTTATGCATATGCTTTGATTCATTTTCAGAACTTCGTATTTTACATAAATTCATAGGAAAATGTTTCTCTATCAGCATAATATTATAATGAGAAAGAAGTTAGTCATTCATCCCTTAATATCTAAAGTGGGGGGGGGATAAAATATAACTGCTTAGGGGCAAGAGAAAAAATAGGGAGGCTCTGAATACACACACACACACACACACACACACAAATGTATGTATATGCGGGTGTGTGTGTGTGTATCTTTCTTGTTACACTAATGAAATCATCAAAAGCCTCTACAACCATAGAATCAGAAACCTTCTCCTCTGTGGCAACATTACTTTGTAAAGTTCAAGAGACTCTAAATTATCTGAAAATTTTCAGTTCTATATTGAGAACCAGCAGCGCTACCCAGGACTCCGTAACATCTAGAAAAATCTGTTGGTGTAAATGCCTATGGCTCTTAGGAAAGTGTTCTCATTTTCATGGACTATTTCAAACTCCTAAGAGAGATTAAGGTGGAAACAAACCATGAGCCAAACCCCTCAGTTGATAATTTTCCTTTATTTCTTCTGAGTCTTTACCTTTAAATGTCCGTGAAAAAGAAAGCCCCGTGTACCTCAAACAACCTGTCAAGAGGAGATCATTACCTGATGGGAGGACCGCCCCCCCGCCCCCAAACCCCACTCACACTCACAGCCACAACCCCCTCACCCTCACCCCCTCACCCCAACAAATGCACAGCGGGCAGACCCCGCATGATTTGTCTCAAGGTGAGTGGAGACCAAAATAATTCCACACCCCACCCCCAACTCCACCGCCACCCCAACCCCTGCTTAACTGTTAGCTTTCAGCCTGCCTGTCAGAACTCTCCAACACTTGCCAAGGGTTGGGGGTAGGTTTTGGAGGCCTCTGAAACCTTTCAGTTATTATCCGCCTATACTGAGAATCAACCCACTATTAAGTGGTTACTATGTGCTAGCAACTTTATATACAGTATGTGCTTAATCCCACCACAACCCTGGCAGTATTATTACCTCCATTTTAAAAATGAACACTAAGTTCTAGAGAGGTTAAGCAAACAGCCCAGAGCAGCATAGCTAATAAAAGACAGAGCCAGGATTCAAACCTAATTCTGTTTGACTCCTACATGAAACAATTATAGCTAGCATTTGTTGAAGGCTTACTACAAGCCATTGTTCCAAGCACTTCACTGTGTTAACTCCTTTCATCCCTATGATATTCCTACTAAGCAGATACTTTATTGCAACTTTGCTGATGAAGACACTGAACAAAGAGTGAAGTGACTCGCCCCCAATCCTCAAAAAATAGGTGGGAGAACTGGGACTAGATCTCTGCTTTAAGATTGAGCCAGTCTTTTGTAAAAATCATATTTTTAATTGTGAATTTTGAACTTTTAAAAATTTCCCAAAAACTAAATGGAGCAAAACTATATATAAGTATCTCTACACATCATCTAGCTTTAACAATATCTACATTTTGCCATATTTGCTTTGATATTCTTTATTGGTGTATTTAAAGTTACAGACATTTTACTCAGTACTTCATCATGCAGCTTTAAATATATTTTCTTACATAGTCACAATACCACTTGCACTCCTAACAAAACTTAGTAGTAGTTCCCTAGTACCATATTCAAAATCCCCCAATTGTTCAAAATAGCTCATTTTTTTTTTTACAGCTGATTAGTCAAATTAGTATCCTTTGACATAAGATGGGTAGTACTTTCTCATTTTTAACTAGAACACCTCCTCCCCCCTCTTTTATCATCATGGTATTAATTACAGAAAAGTTAAGACGAGTTGTCTACAGAGTGATCTGCTTCCTGGATTTGAGTGATTATTTCATTGTGATGCTGAGGAGCTAGACCTTGGATAGAGACCGGGGTCCTGGGAGACATAACAGAGATATAAGGACTGGGACCCCAGGGAGACATGGGAACCCCGAGAGACATAACAAGAGAGAAAAGCCAGTAACAGGAAAAAGCCCATGACTCTATCACTGGTTAATTGATGTTAGGACATTGGCCAAGGTTGACCAATCAAGAAACTGCATGATCTCCATGGCTCATATCCTAGACCCCAAACATGAGCATAACTATAAAAACCCAAAGTTGTTCTCACCACTGGCAACCCATTCAGGACCCCTCCCCTGCAATGTGCACAGGAGCTGTTTTTGCTTTTTGTTCATCTTTGCATAAATTTGCTCAGGCATGCTCACTGCTGTCAGCAGTCATCCCGTTTCTTTAACCCTTGCAGCTGCTCCCTGGAGTGGGCCTGTGTCTTTAACTAAACTTCTTTGAACTTGCTTGTCTACTGCTGTTTGCATGTTGTGTTTTAATACTTTGTTACTCCCGCCATGGTTCCCAGTTCAATATATCAAGTCATGTCACATATTTGGGGGGCTCATCCACAACAACCTATCTGTCACAGTGTTAGTGAAGTTGATCCTCTAGTTTCTGGATTTCTGATGAAATAGAAGTTATATTTAAAGGTTCAATAGACTCTCTGCTTGCAAGCATACTTCATAGGTAATTATTGCTACTTCATGTTGCACCATATCTGCAACTTCACAATACCCATTCATTCTATCAACTGTGGGGTCAAGTGCACTATGGAGTCAAGGTGATGGTAGTCAGATACTGTACTACAGAGCCAAGTTCCTTCCTTTCAATTAGCTAGCAATCTGGGGGAGCACGTGGCAATGATCCCCATCAAACTTTCAAATCAGTGGTTTCAGCATCCATTGAAGATTCCTGCTTTCATTATCATCCCATCATGGGCTGCAAAATGGTGACTTTCAAGTCATATTATTCAATATTTTACCTACATTCAGAGCTGCCATTCTTCTATAAGGAAACTTCTTTATCCTATTTAGTTATACTAATACAGTTTCTTCTGGAAAGACATGTTAAATATTTTATTATTTTTAGTTAACAATTATCAGAGTAAGAAATAGATTAAATAATCACCCCCAATAGTGGAAAGTAAGGATTTTTTAGGAAGGCTTTCTCTTTTTTTAGTATAATTGTGAACTCGTGAAATTGTATACATTTATAGTCTTTCTTATGCTTGATTTGTCTTAAACTTGGATACTCTACACTCTCAACTATAATGTAACTAAGCTGGATTAGGGCCTATAGTATGAAGTTACGATGTCAATATGCTAACTTCTACCTGGATGAGGAAGTTTCACCATGACTAAAGTCAACAAGATATAATTACAATGTGAATTATTGAGGAAAATCCACACTATAAAAATATAAGCACAAAAATTCAATTGACAGTAAAAGAGGAGAGTTATGAACCACTAAGACAAGGTTTGGGAGACCAGTTTGGCTGGGGGCGAGGAGACTATTCTGGGTCCAGAACACTCCTTGTGGGGCCAGCTCTTTGGGGAATGGAGTGCTGCTTCTCTGGCCAGAGCCTTTAGTGGTAGATTTTAGGCTTTTGTCTATTCTTGCCTCCAGTATGTTTATCAATGTCCTGGTAAACAGGTAGTCATTTCCATTTGAGATTATTTGCATAAGTCATTCCATTTCAATTACATCCATTTCCTGATCAGTCATGATCATTATAATATCAATAATTATAACAGGGCCTAAATTCAAACCCAGGTGTCCTACATGGTAACTGGATAGTTCTTGCCTCTTTGATCCCATCTCTTTCGTAATAAAATCGTAATTAAAAACTGTATATAGCTTATTTGGTAGTAATTTTAAAGTGAAACAAGTTAGCTACCAGATTTAGCAAATACTATCACATTCTGTTATACATGTTAACTATTCCTATTTTCACAAAAATAATGTCACCATCTAATACTAAGTCTGGCCTGGGATCTGGGGAAGAGCAAAAGGTATGAGTCTCCTGGAGAGAACTTCTCACCAAGAACAGTGGCACAGTGGATGGTCTGCAGAGATAAGGAGCAGGTAACAAAATCAGGCACCTGGCAGAAGAAAGAAGGCAGAGGGGAGAATGGCGATTCCCAGAAAAGAAATTAGGTTTGCTTGTTTCAGTTTGCCCATGGCCTGCTGTTTTCCAAGATGACAAACAGAACACTGGTGAATCCAAGGTGGAATGACTATTTCAGAACCTGCCAGAGTGGAGTGGTCAGGACTACTTCTGGGCATCAGATCACTTGCCCACCTAGCCTACTCGTGCAGGCTCAGGTTGGCATGTGGCTGATGATCTAAGCGGCTTGATTCACACGAGGCTGTAAGAAGAGCCCAAAGGTGAAAAGCCCATATGAAACACCAAATACACATTTTCCTATCAAAACCTACACATGGACTGGAAAGTGTTTTAAGTAAAAAAATATAATTCAAAATTTTATTAAGGTGAAAAAGATTATTTTTAATCTACTTTTCTTTGGATTCTACTCAGACACGTTCTGGTGTTCCCCCAAAACAAAGTTAGGGGGGGAAATTCACTTAATCTGAATCTTGGAAGGGGAAAAAAAAATTGAAGTTTATATTTTCCTTCAATGCCACAATGTACCTTTTATGCTGAGGATATATTTCTGTAATAAATGTATAGTAACCATCAAAGAAAAATGTTAATAGAAGGTTTGAAAATAGGAATTTCTTAAAATTAAGAGCTGTGTCTCCCCACACCCGGCCTCCACTCTTCACCTCAAGTCCTGGGTCCTGGGGCCTCTCTGGCCACAAGCAGTGTGTTGTAGCCAGTGAATCCTGTGGACACCGTGTTCCCTACTGAGCATGTGGGTGCATGTGTAGTGTGAGTGTGAGCATGTATACACATGAGCAACGGGGGGTTGTGTGTGAGTCTGTGCATGTAGTGGGGGAGGGGGAGGTTTGGTGGAAATGTGTTTTTTCCTTGTCTTTTCTTTAATAAAAATGTTGTTTTCCCTCAGAATTCACTAGAAACTAGCACTGAGATTTACAGAGATGACTGAAGCTATATCATTCCCCCAATTATCCTGCCTCTTCATTAGGTGTGGTGCTCACGGCACCTGAAATGCCAGTCAGTCATGCCTCTTTTTAATGCGTGTTAAACTTTGCTTTATAATTGCTTTCAGTGGCTAGCATGCCTCAGTAGAATGTTGAGTGACTTGAAAAACACTTGGCTCCCAGACAAAGAAAGCGAAACAAAGCTAAGTGTGTACCCTTTAACAAAGGAACATTCAGAATCTTCCTTCTGGCAAAATCAAAGCAGCAAAAAACACCCTCCTCTTCCTCTCCCAAGTCAAAATTGGGGAAAACATCCTGGAAAATAAATACCAAGAGTCAGAAGTCAGTTACTATTAAGAAACCTGAAGTTTTAAAACACTCACTTTTATGTTGTTCTTCTAAACCAAGGCCACTAATAACCTCTGCAAATGTTGACTGACTATCTTCTTTCTGCTTGGTTGGTATTTCTGTACCAAAATATTCAGATGGGAAGGAAATAAATAACTGGCAGCTCAGATTCAAAAAAGTTTGAACTGGAACTCATTTATTTGTATTTCAAAATTCTGAGGCAGATTACCTGGAAGGCATCCAAAACCTCAGAAGCCAAAAGTCCTGCCAAACATTTTTCGGCTTGGCAATCGGTAATATAATACAGCCAGATCATTAAAGAAATCCTGTGCTGAATTCCCTTGAAGTTTCTAAGGCAAAGTTTAAACAAAAATTATTTCCTTCAGAGACTTGTATGCATGATAAGGTTTCATCTGTGCATAAGGAGTCAGCATGGTGGATTAGGTGCCTTAACTAAGAAAAACGAACAACAAAAATAAACCTACATTTCACTTCTAGGTCTAGACGGGCATGTCTGCACGTTCATGAAGCAATAATCTGTCTCCCATACCTTGGGAAGGAGTTGTTTATTTCCCATCTGCTTTGTCACAACTATGTCATTCATCTGTTTTTTCAACAATCATGTATTGGAAACCCATGGTGAAGAACGGACTGTGTCAGACACCATGGGAAGAAACCAGAGGAAGATACATAGACTCTGGTCCAATGGGGCCTAATAGCTGGTGGTAGGCAAGAGGAGGAGACACACACAAATAATTGTTAATAAGACACAAATAATTGTTAATAAGATGCTAAGTGTTATATGCCTTAAGAACAGCCAAATAAGTTGCCCTAGGCATTCAGAGAAGGGGACTGTGTTAATTAAGATCAAAAGGCCAGGACAGATTTCAGAATGAAGGCAGAATGAGAGCTAAGCCTTGAAGGGTATTTGGATTGGGACAAAGTAGAGAAGGGAAAGCTAGGTATCTTCACGTTTCATTTGTTGCCTAAAAGGTTTTATCTGTTCATTTCCACCTGGGCTATATTTAAGTCCACTTAAATCCTAAACCAAGATTCAGTACATGAGAACACATATTTCTCACCCACAAGTTAAATCAAGTTGGATATAATCTCACAAATCGGTATAATAACAGTTTATATGCTGCCATTTATTTTTTCCATCTGAATTGTCTCAAGGCAAATTCTCCTTAAATTAACTTTACTAGGAACAGGTTAAATCCATGAAATCTAAGGAATGGAGGAGCCATCCACTAATCAAAACCAACGTGGGAACAGGAGTCTGAATTATTTAGCCTCATAAGCACATTCTTACTTTCCCTGTGAACAGCGCTCATAAAGAGGAATCATCTCTTTCCCACCATCCCATGTGCCAATCTATAGGAAAATAATAATCCACTTGTTTTAACTCAAATCATTTAAATTAGCCTTTACCCAAAAGTTACTTCTTCAAAAGCAGTGAACCAGTTTCTGAGGATGCAGAATAACTGCCTACAGGGATTTTTCTGCCTAGAGGGGAAGACACAGCCATCTCTAATGCATAGCAAAATAATAAAATCTGTGTATACACAGATTCTTGAAAGCACAAGGGAAAGTTATGTCTAATACCCACATTCTATTTAAGAAATTAAACTACTTTCCCATTTGCATATGTATGTTCATATTTCTATTATTTAGGTTTCTATTATAAGGTAGACTCAATATGTTATTGAAACACTTTTGTAATTAGCCTTAGAAGCTATTTATATATAAATCACATTTGCTAATATTGACAAAATGAATAGTTTTATTTACCAAACTTGAATTGGAATAATTTTTCACACTTCAAGTGTCCAGATATGCCTTTAAATTCAAAGATTTACCAAAATTAAACATATTGAAAAATGCTTGAAAAAAGCTTTGAAGGCAATTTTTAAATACATATAAAGAAATGTTTCCAGAAATGTTTTTCATGACTGTGCCATCATTTTAATACACTTTGGTACCTCCTTTGTCTAGAAAATTCCTACTTAATTTTTACAACCCAATGCAGATACTGCTTCTTCAGTGAAGTTACCCCAGATTTCCTTCTTTACTATCACATAATGTTGCTAAAGCTTTTAACTCCATTGCTACAATCAAGGCTAACACACCACTAGACTCTGCCTTGGTTTCCTCATCTGTAAAAGGGGGATTATAGCGGATAGTACTTACCAGGCAAAATGAATTAGCACCGTGGTAGAGCAACATATGAACATGGTATCATAAAAGTGCATTATTATTTACACCATTGTTATCAGCCCAAGTGATATATAGTAAGTTGCCAACATAGGACCATTGAATAAAACATATTCCTTGTTTAATGGCTACACCAGAATTTATACATCCCAGATGTGTTAACCTCTTTCACAAACTGATTTACAATCAGTTTAAGACTCATTGAGTCTTAGGCATAGCCTTTATGCATTGAAAACAACACAAGTAACTTATTTATAACATACTCTACAGTTTTACAAACCCCATTTACAGTAAAGGGATTAATTTCATTTTCTCCCACACTGTATAATTCAGTTCTAATGACAAGCACATAATGTATTGCCTCCTTCAAAAATATCTAAGTTATAACTGCAATATGCAGTGGCTTTTTAATCAAAGAGTTTCTAATGGTCTTTTTATTATGATTATCAAATATCTATGTAAACATTCCCCACCACCCCAATCTCATCCCTCCCAGCTCTCAATCTCCCTAAAAGGGGCAGTTTCATCTTAGGATTCCCTTTCACGCCTGTTGCCATAGCTAGGCAAGGAGGAAAGGGAAAAACACATTCTAACTTTCCACGCTGCTGACCCGCCTGCACATTGCCCTGGCCAACATCCTCAAAACTATGCTAATGAAATGGTTTGTGTGACTATAAATCAGAGGGTCTATTTCTCTGGGCCAAAGCCAAGGGAGTGAAGGAGGTCCCCAAACACAGCTGCGTTCCCTCTCCCCACTCAGCCATGTCAGGGAAACCAACTCCCCACACCTGGAAGGAGGTCAAGTGAGGGACAGGACAAAACAGTCTCAGGTTGGTTGGTTCTGCACAGTTCCTGCAAGTAGGCCTTGGGCCTACACAACAACAGCCCTCTCTCTTTTGCAACAAAACAAAGAATATAGGAATGACCAGAGACAGAAGTACTCTAGTATCGTTTTCACAAACTCCCAGGAATTTGTTTAATTCCTTAAACATTTTCAATGTCATTGATTAACATGAGTGGGAGATAAATCTGGGACTGGATTGTCGTTTGTGTTATTCAGAGATTTTGTGTAAACAAATATGTCAGCATTGGTTTTTCACCTAAGAACAGATTGGGAGAAAAGATAGAAGAGTATGTGCATTCTATTTTCCACCATCTCTCTGCATAGTAGATGCTATTTTAGAATCATGCAACAGCAAACATCACGGAACTCCTCTGACCCAGCACCTTGCTTTACGGAGGAACGGCCTGCACCTTGCCCCACGTGATCAGCCACTTAGTGCTGCCATCTTCAATTTGAAAGTCTCCCTCAATTTCTCACTTGAAATCTTCTAAGACTGGTTCAGCTTTCATTGAGCGCCCAGTTTTCTAACTACTTGTAACAATTTCATAAGATGTGTCACAAACCTCAGCACTTTCTTAATGTATATTAGTTACTGTGGCTTTCTGCAGGTTAGTCCTCTCTTCTATAATTATCATAAGCTCCTGGAACACTAAACAATTCTGAATCCTCCCACCCCACCTCCAACACCTCCTGGCAACAGCTTGGGAAATTCAACCTTTACTAAGCCTCTTCTATTTACAAATAATCTCAGAGGAGCCAAAATGAGTGGGACAGTTACAATAGAGTTCTTATTTTCCTGAAATTTAAAATGAAATAGACAGAGAGAGCTAAATAGCTCTAATGCAGTCTTCTGTGGCCAAGGTAAGGACACATGTTGTTGTGATTTAGGTTCTAAGGAGATTCATTTACCTGAGAACATCTGAATAAAGCTCCTCAAAGTATGACCCAAGGACAAGTGATGATTACATATGAAATAAATTCAGAAACTGAAGTGAGCATTTAGAAACATTTATAGCAACTGACAAAGATTACGTCTGCTGATTCTAATAATAAAAAAACAGTGACGTGTGCTTTGTATGTCTGTGAGCAGATTGTAAATATTTTTATATTTTAAAAAGATTTATTTATTTATGCATACAGAACTAGGGTGTAGGCCAGAGGTGTGGGGGGCGGGAGAGTGAGAGGATTCACCAGAGACAGAGTGGGGAGCAGAACAGGCAGATTGACTGAAATACACCCTGAGGGGAGCAGCGGGCGAGACAGGAGATGTCCACTACACCATGTGGGTCAGCTCCCTAGCCGGGGATTGAATTCATGCTACAGTGACTGCCAATAGCTTCATAGTGCTGAAACTTAACCCCTTGTGCCACCAGGAAGGTCCAGATTATAAATTTTTGAAAGAAAGGAAGACAGAGAAGGAAACTGACTTTTCTCTGAGGAAATGTGAAAAGCTCTGTCTTAGCCGTACCAGACTTGACTGAGCCTTGAAGAGGGTAGCCCGTCCACAGTCAACCTGTGGAGGAGAAAGGGACAAGGCTTATCCGAAGCACCAGCTAGAGACCAGGGGTCTGGGCAACTATGAGTAGTAACAAACCAGGAGACTGAGTATCCCTGGGAGTGGGGAAGAATACCCAGAGTAAGTGAATGACAACAAAAGGTTGGGAGATTTCATACCAAGCTAAAGAGAATCTCTGCTCTGCTAACTGAACTACTACTGTGAATTTGTCCCAGGGGTTATAAACTCAAGTCCCTACCTACGCCAGCAGCTCCCATAAGTGGGGCAACTAGGTCTGTCAATCTAGCTGTCAATTTCCTCATTTGATGGGGCGCCTACTCTCCAGATCCAGCCAACCATTTTCATTTGGGAATATACACCAATTTCCATATCTTGCCATATCCACTTTTTCAAGAGAAGTAGGAAAGCAGGTTAATATGGGAACTCCTACATCTCAAATGTTAGCAGTATTTCAAAAACTTATTAAAAGATTAAGGCCAAACACAAGTCTGAAAGTTGGATTTGTTGCACAGCCCCCAATTTGCTTCTCGATTTCAGTACATAAAAAAAGGGGTTTGTTAATAGTCTGTTCAAGTAATAAACTGCTTCTCAGGCACTTCTTAGTCCCAAAAGCTTATGAAAGCTGCTTTTAATATTCAGAACGTGATGTCTACGCTGACCTGTAGTCTTCTGTCTTCAAACATGGTTGCTGGCATTGTTGATGATTGCCAATGGGTGCTTATGCACTCCAAGCCAAAGCATCCCTCAAGATCCTCTCACTCGGTCCAACAGTAAAAATTATTTGCAATTTCAACCCCCCTTTAGAGCTCCATCAGTATGGACATTGCTAAAGGACAGGGCTATGTGTGCTTTTTACTATCTTTATCTTTTAAAACCAGAGCATTTGTAATCCCTAGACTGAAACTGGGCTTCTTCCATCCAGCATCCAGTGAAATAGCACTTCATTGCCCAGAGAATTTCATGATTCCCTTTTCTCAGGGGATCTCAGCTCAGCTAAGGCTGCCTGGACCCAACCTCCACCAATGTGAAAGCAATATCAGGATGCATCTGGTAGTCCCATTAGGACGCATCCAAATTGGGGGGCCCTTGGAAAGGGGGAATTTTTTTATTTCAACAGGTTTCAGAAAAGAAAAAAAAATCATCTTCCAGTAAGTTTTAAATGTGTTTGTTAGAAAGGATGGGAGGAGAGGTGGGGAGGAGAAGGAAATAAAAAGAATCAATAAAAAGGCTCTTCCCAGCTGTTCTTTCCACAGCCTGCATAAAAAAATATACATCCTTTTGATTAAAGTGCAGCTTTCATGCCCTTCTCTGGCAGGCTGCCAAAAGCTGGCTTAAGGTGCATTCTGTGCTCTTAAGGTGGAATTGTTTGCATTTGATTTGAGAAGACTCATTATTCCACAGTTCACTTTTCTCACTGCCTCAGAGGGGACTCAACAATCTAAACCTGAAGAAACAATATGAAGGAAATGACCACTGACCCCTTAGGGAAAAACTCCTTAAAACAAACAACAGAAAAAACCCCAAATGACCATAATGTCACAATTTTCATCATTCCCTGCGTACTTTTTACTGTTCTGTGAAACTTAAATTAGAATTGATGGACTTAAAAGTTTGAGGATATTTACATCGTAAAATTCCACAATAAAAATAATCATTCAGTTATAAAAATCACTAAAGTCTCAGATTTACTTAGTTTAGATGGACCTTTTTTTTCATTCATTTCTCCTATAAACATATCCCATTCAGAAATCCATGTCACTACTCAGAATTTGAATTGCCTCCAAAGAAGGATAATTGTTCTGGATTGCTGACAGAGATTTTGTTGTTAGGAGCCTGGTCATTTTTATATTTTTCCAGTAAAATGTCTTGGTCTTTTGGCAGGAAACTATTGGATCTGTGTATAAGAAAGTCAGTGTGTACACGCACAAGTATGCGTGAACATGGCTGAACTGAGCTGTAGCTATGGCTTGAACCATGGCCTCCTTTGTCTGCCTCTCCAGTCTAGAAAAGAACTCTTGTTCTACCCCCTGCTCCACTGGGTTAACGAGGTGTCTGAGCTCACCTCTGTTACCTCCAGATGCTTTCAGCCTGCTAGAATTGCCGTAACTAATTACCGGTGTGTCTTAACCAACCCATATTATAATTTCTATTTGTCAGTCTCCAGTTTTTAGAAAAATATTTTAATTACTGCTTCTACTGTGGGACAGACTTCGTGAGGCATTTAATATGCGTCCTGACTTCTTTCTAACAGGATGGCTTCTCACAGATGTAAAACAGGAATTTTATTTTTTCGTACTCTTTTGAACACTGTTCTTTCCTTATAATTGTGTTTAGAACTTATATTTGAGGATTTCCTTATTGTGCTGTAATAGTGGGAAAATATGTGTAGATATCTTTTACAGAAGGATGATTTTCCAAAAACAGAAGACTGGTCTTATGATGCACAAAAAATAAAATCAAAATTTGAAATGCCTATGTCATTGTTAATTTCTTAAAGCTATAGAGCAAAATAATGCCACAGAGATAAAATGAAATGGAATGCCTGTCCTTGCCCAGATTAAATGGTTCTTTTTTGCCATTCTCCCTCTTTATAATACTTCTCTCAAGTTCTAGAGTTTCTCTTTAATTTTTTTTAAATTTTTTTTTCACTAAATACATTGAATTTGCCATATTCTGCAGTGGAGAGCCTCCATGTAACTGCTTACAAAACACTAGTGGAAATGACTGACTCTGTGGGTAAAGTTTTGTATAATATTGCTTCGGGGCGATGGAATAATTTACTTACTTCGAAAGACTGGATAAGCCCTTTGGACTCTCAGAAGGGTACATTGTACCTCAGGTAAAAGATGTGACTTGAGAGTCAAAGATGACTTTTCTTGTGTCACTGTTTTGAATGGGTAACTCCAAATACTGAATGTCCTTGGCTTTGACATAGTGCCAGTGGATCTCCAACTTTCTGTGTCAGGTTTCCTCAGAGTATTCAAAAAGAAGCCATAAAATTTCATCTGATGCAAATACACATATGTCCAAATCTCCTCCCCAAAAGAAGTCCTTTCCAGGAGTCCAAAGCCCAATTTTTAAGTTTGTCCAAAGATGATGCATCCCTGATGTCAGATTTATGCAAAGAAAAAGCCCCAGTCTGATTTATTTAAGCAGAATGCCAATTTATTAACTTAGGTATGGAGACATAGCTCAGCCCAGGAGCTAGGCCAACTGTCTGCACATTCCCTTCTGGTAGGTAGAATGACACAGGAAATCAAATTATAGATCAGAAGCCTTCCTGGTGAATTTAGAAATAGAACAAAGGCCTGGATGTTATCATACCACAGCAGCCTGACCAACTTCCCTTCTCCATTCTAGGATATTTGTGTCCCCCCGCTAACCTTAGAATCCCCTATCCCCTACTTGCTATTCCTTGAATTCCAACATAAAGGGAGAAGACTCAGAAAATTAGTCTGCTGTCCCCATACAGTATTACTTATGCCAAACAAGTTATATACAACTATTTCAGATTCCATCATGTCTTCTTCCTTAGGATGTAACCTTGTTAGAATCCTTGTACCACCTTTTAAAAATTTTATTAGTAATGAATATACAAACCATTTCTTTGACTAGTGGCTATAAGTTGAATGTTTCTTTTATATGTTAAAGAGGGACATTAGCCTAACTGTGTCCCCAAGTCCTATAAGCACATAATGTTAGGAAATTCTAAGCTACCATGCATCAACTATAGAATCAACTATCATTTATTTACAAACATAGAAATCATTTAAAGTGACTGATTAAGAGCATGCGTAAATAACAAGGATGTTTGCTTTCTTGGTTTTTTCTTAGATTATTATTTCATTGTGTTTTCCTGCATTGAGCCACACAACGGAGCCCAGAAACATGTTAACCTAGAAAGAGTGTAATATCCCCACTAGGTATTGCATATTGCTCTCCTTCTCTTCCTCCCTCTCTCTTCCTCTCTTTCTCAATCTCTTCTACCACCTTCTTTCTCTACCTTTCCCAGTAAATTTAAGTCAAAGCTAAGAATCCAGAAACTATTCTTCAATATATCAACTGCAATAGCAGTCATCTCAATCTCAAAATTTGTTCTTGTAATTTATATTTAATGAACAGTTTTCACAGTTTAAAGGAGGTAGAGGGGCTTGTCATATGTTCTTTTCTAGTGAGGGACCAGATGAAGAAAGACATGGAAACTTTTCTAAGTATATAGAACAGAATGGCAAATGTGAGGACGGTGTCCAAAGCAAAGGCCAAAGATGAATCAGCAAAGCAGGCACCACACAGGCTCACAGAACCCAGAGCCAAGTAGGCAAACAGAAATGGGAGACTGGACTAAGGTCAGAGCAGGCAAAGACATGCGAGGAAGACTTTTGGAGGCGGGGAAATGATTTGCCCCGCTCATGGGGTAGTCCTTTTAAGAGAGCTGATATGTGAACAGCATTAAACTACAGTTCGTAACATCAAACATGACGCATTGCGTGGAAGTTGTATGAGGACAGGGATAAGTCAAGCAAAGTCTCCCAATGTAGCGAGAGCCGTGTGTACACAGGAACCAGCAGTAGCCTTTCCTCCAAAGGGTTGTGTGTAAAATGCTGTGTGACTCCTTTCTCAACCAATAGCTTCAGTGGAGACATCCTGAAAATCAGTAAAGATGCTCCTAGGGAGAGTCATTACCGTCAAACCCCCTAGCGAGTTATATTTCTTTGGAACAAGTGAATGAAATAAGATGTAAAAGAGCCCAGATTCGCAAAAGCTTCACCTTGGCTTGGCAGGACTCCTGGGTGGTATAATCTTCCAGGATTCAGATTTGTTCTGCTTTCCTTTGAAACTAAATGGAAGCCTCCAACAGACCCTTCTCTCTGCTTCCAAAACATGCTGAAGTTTGCCAAGAGTTTAATTTCTATTTTGGACAAAATGTCATCACTTAATGTTCTTTAGTAAATACTGATTAAGTGTGTGCTCAGGAGAAGATTTGCATTTATATAATACCGGTAAAGAACTTCTTATGAATATGAATACAAGTTCTCTAAGAAATATTTCCCATTAAATTATGTGCTGGTTCTTATTTTGTGGACATCCAGAGGTGTTAAATGCTTCCCCACCAAAACCCCACAGTAAGCCAGGGACCATGTTTGCTTCTATCACAACACTGAGGCACCATAGCTAAATAACACTGAGAGCTCTAAGTCATGGAATTTCCCCACCAAATGTTATATAGAAAATGATTGCAGCTTTTCATTTAGTTGCATTGAAAGAGAGCTAATGCAACTATTGCAATAACAAGTGTTTAATGACTTGTGAAGATTTTTTTTAAAGATTGATTTATTTATGCATACAAGCTGGGGTGCAGGCCAGAGGTGTGGGGCCACCAGAGACAGAGTGGGGAGCAGAACAGGCAGAGCAACTGAAATACACTGCTGAGGTGCTGAGGGGAGCAGCGGGTGAGGCAGGAAAGGTCTGCTGCACCATGTGAGAATCTCCCCTGCCCGGCATCGAACTCACTCTGCAGCTGCCAACAGCTCCACAGCGCTGCTCTTAACCATTGCTGCTCTTAACCACCAGGGAGGCCCAAGAATTTGAGTAATCTTAACACTGGCACAAAAGCTACATTGAACTTTTAAGCTGTTAGATAGCTCTGAAACCCTGAATCAGTAGCATGGTTTAAGAGAAGAGCTGTCCTTTGCCTTTGCCTTTTTCTTTTTGCAAATACCATAATTCTAAGATAGACTTTAAATTCACAGCTGAAAGCTGCGATCTTTTAAGGAATTCAGCAATTGCTATGGCTTACATAGAATTTTCAAAGCACTTACCTGTCTATAAATTGATAAATAGATGATTCCAAAAGTAATATGCCAAGTGTCAAGTGCTGTGGTGGACATAGAAGCAAAACGTAATCTTTGCTGGTTACTTTCCCTCAAACCCCCAAATCCATTCTCCATCTTTGTCCATAATGCTTTGATCTTGGGGCGGTTGACCTCAACAGACTACATTACTGGGTCCCTTTGCTTTCTGCTTTATGGTTGGGTTTGTTCAGGGCACCAACAAGAGATAAAAGGACCACCTGAGCAGTAGTCAGGGTCTCTATAGCCAAGTGTGTGCCCCAGCTGGCTTGGATTTTGTCAGTGTTTTTGATCCTTAGGCTAAAGTTGCTGTGCAGGATTTATTTCTCTTCTACGAGGCTCCAGCTCTCACCAGCACTTCACGACTAGTAAAATTCCTCTTCTTCCTTCAAACATGAGGCTAGGAATCATGACCAACTAGTCTCTAGGTGCCTCTTAAGTCCTTGTTGCGTCCCAAGCATCTGCAGATAGGTCTTATATTAAACTATTTCAGTCAAATCTCTTTGAGTATGCCATTTGTCTCTTGCCATGCCCTGAATGTATACAATCTCTGCTCCGCAAGCTTTTACAATTCATATTGGAGAGTCAGCTGAAAATAGAGCATATATGTTTACAGGGGCTGGAAATGTTACATATCTTGATCTTGGTGATGGTCACTGACACATGGGATTTGTGTATATTATGAGATATATATTATGAGATATATATTATGAGATATATATCCAATTAAACAATATGATGACATAAAAGCCAAGTGTCAGGTAAATGCTTAGAACAATAGGACTGTAAGTGTTAGAAGAGGAAGACATTTTGGGACACATTTGGGGACAAGATAAAAGGCTTTTGAGAAAGAAAAAGAAAATGAACTGGTATCAAAGGAAGCATAACACTTGGAGCAGCAGAGAGAAGGGACCATGGTTGTTGTTGTTGTTTTTAAGGATTTATTTATTTATGCATACAAGAGCTGGGATATAGGTCAGAGGTGGGAGGTGGGGGGTGAGAGGATACACCAGAGACAGAGTTGGGAGTAGAACAAGTGGATTGACTGAAATACACTGCGGAGGGGAGCAGCGGGTAAGACAGGAAAGGTCTGCTATGCCATGTGGGTTAGCTCCCCGGCCAGGGAACGAACCCGTGCTGCAGTGACTGCAAATAGCTTCATAATGCTGAGACTTAACCCCTTGCACAACCAAGGAGGCCTGAGGAAGGACTATTGTTAAAAGGAGACATTCAGTGTGTTCAGAGATGTGGACATGAGAAATGATATAGGGGTCAATTAATAGATTAATAGACAGAAGATACTTCTTTGACATCCATGAAAAGATTATTTTTATATTTTTCACCTTTCTTAGGTCTCCACCCTCAGACTGGTCCACCTAAGAACACTTCGAGTCAATTATTCTGAAGAAATATTTTTAGTCACGTCACCTGCCTTTTCCATGAGATATCAAACAACAACAAAAAAAAATACACCTCTAATAGGCAAGCATTACGCAGACTTTCTGTGGCAGGACTTGAGCTGAAATAATCCCCTAGCATTGAGACTTTAAGACACTCCTTTTTTCAATGAGCCTTTGATAATCATTTATTTTTCACATAATCATTTTAGTCCTTGGAGCCTGCACTTCACTAGGAAACCACTTGGGTATAGGGGAGGTATTAATTCGAAATATTTTGGTTCATTGAGCTAATGAAGAATCAGAAAAGATAGGCACCTCACTTTTTTGCTGGTGTTTGTTTTAGGCAAGTCAAACTTGAAGAGGCTCTCTGGCACATGAGTGTGATATGGTTGTCTCAGTTCACTTCAAACATTGTTTAGAATACTCCTGAATACCAAAATAATCTTATCTGGCCTACACAAGGCTGCTAAAATAGTTTATTATGCCTTCACAGAGAACATTGTTTTTAATCATGGAAATGATTACAATGACAGGAAGACTGAGCACCTGAAACATAGTAGTGATAAATGCAACTAAACCAAAAGTTTAGATTTGTTGGTTGAACTAAGTTAAGGTTATAGAAGAGAAAAATTAAATTGCTTACAGGAAAAAAACTATGTAAAATCAGGCACTTCCTCACATGCACTTTGAAATGCAAATACATTTAGCAGCCAGAGAGGCGCAAGGGTATCTAGCTATTTGGGGCAGTTCTGAACAAGGACAGCTGTATGTTCTGAAACATATAGATAGCTCAACATTTAATAAAGCAATAGGGGAAAAACAAAATAACACTGAATGACAGATTTAAGTTGGGTATTTTGAAATGCCTTAAAAGTTTTGACATATGAATACGATTCCCTAATAACAAACATATCAAGCATCAGTCATTGGGAAATACTCTTTTAGCTGATATTTGGGTTGAAATATGTAGAGTTTTGGAGTTCTTTCTACCCAATAGACCTGTTTAGTTCACTCCAACTAATTTTATCTATTCCCGTGTATATTTGGGGAAGAAGGGATTATGGCAAGGAATGAATCACTCTCCATGTATGACATGACTTCTCTCAAGATATCCAAGAGCCTATCCACCGACATTTATTTTTAGTTTTCTCAGTGTTTCCCGTGTTTCTCATTGTTTCTCAGTGGTTTATGCTCATTTCAAAGAGCAAATTTGACTTCCCCATTAATAAGCATTTATTGCCAAATCTGTTAGTGAGCATTTAATGAACTCCTGTTATGATCTCAGTACTGTGCTAGGGGCTTTGGAAGAAAATAAAGCAGATCCCTAACCTCGCAGAGCTTACAGAATAGTTTGCTGGAACAAGATCAAGATGCATTAAATATATCTAGCAAAGACACATAAATCTGTAGAAATATAGTTCAGAAAATGTTCCAAATAGTGTCAGTTCTCCAGATTCTCGAACACCATGCCTATTTTTATTAAGGATTTCCACCAGTTGCCTGAGAGTAGTTAGATTTTGGAGATTTATGGAACCATTTCTTCATATATTCCTACCATCTTGGCATACAAACGTTGGACACCAACTTATTTCATATTCTCATTTTTCCCTCCCTTATCTCTCCCTCATGCATGATTTACCCTCCCCTAGAGCTCCCACCATCTGGATCAGACTTTATACCTCCCCGGACCTAATTATTCCCCTGAATCTCTAAAGCAATCTCTTTCTTTTTGCCGATGATTGAACCTTTTATTAACAAGCGATTAATTCTTCCAGTGTTCCTTGCTTCATTTTCCTTTCTGTGTTCTGCTAAGTGCACATTCACAAATAAACACAAAAGTATGTTATGTTGCTACTTACTCCCAACACACATATACACACTCACATTCTTACACACACACACACACACACACACACACACACACACACACACACACACCTTTTCTTAGCTTTGCTGGAGTCACTATGCAAATAATACCAGCACAGATTGAATTTTTAAATGAACAGCTAAGGAAGGTGAACTATCATTAAACTCACAAGGCAAGTAAGGAGAAGGACAGAAACATAAAATGTAACAAGAACATTTGGCAATTAAGGAAGTCAAAGTAGAAAAGAGATCTGAATATAAAATAGTGGATATTAAAAAAAAAAGAAAAAGAGAAAGTAAGGACAAGATAACAAGGGAAGTAGTATCTGAAAGGGATGGAGATTGAGATACATTTTCATGATTTCCAGATTTTAGACATGGGACACAATGAAGAAAACAGCATCAAAAATTCTGCATTTCAGTACATTTGTGGCAATCGTATAATCTCTCCTGTGTTTCCATGTTTCCATGAAACTACACATAATAAATTTATTTATCGTGGCCCATGTACAGTTTATAGAGTACCTAATTTAAGTTTACCAATGTTATTTCTGCTATGGTTGATATTGTCAAAAGCTCTAGAGAAAATGTTGAGAAGGATTTGGTTGCCAGGGGTTGGAGGTGGGGTAGGGAATTCTTTACTTCTTTGACAAGGAGACTTCAAAAAATCAGTCCCAAAGGGATGTCATCAAAGAATTATAGCTGATGCATTCTCCAAAACCATGATAGATTTACTCATTACCTGGGAGTGGTTAGGTTTTGGAGCTATTTGAAAGTATTTCCTTTTACATTCCTATCATCAGGGCAGATTCATTCTGAAAAGCTGCTTGCTGACAGGGGTGTGTGCTGGCAATGATGGAGAAATAATGATTGCTAATTAAGGAGACGACCCAATAACAAGAAATCACAAGTCCCTCGGTACCACAAACTTGCCCTACTACTTGCTTTGGCAGTGCCTTCAGATCCCTGAGCCAGTTCTGCCTGTCAGACATCAAAGAGCTATTCTAATTGGTATAGAAAACTTTGAGAAATTCTCCTGGAACCAAATGGCTACTATTTCCTAGACAGAGCTGCAACATGGGGAGTAATTTGGAAATCAATCAAATGTTTTTTAACAATTCATCTAAGACATCTCAAGTGAAAAATGTGTCCAGGTTTTCATAGATGGATATAACAAGAAAATATTTTCCTTGGTACAACACCTACCTTTCAAGTTGCATGTGACCTATACAAGACCTTTTACTTGTATCCTCTTCCCCCCTTCCAATCCCAGCAATTCTGTTAGGTAAGCATTATTACCTCAGGTCACAGATGAAAAATATGAGGCACTGATTAATTTGCTTATTTGGCTTCATGTCATAAAATTCTTAAGAAAGCTAACCAGAACTTAATCTCAGATTTTATGATTCCAAATTCATTGCTATTTCTTTTATCTTACCACTACCTGAGAAGATAAAAATGCATCAATTCAGATTTTAAAATCAGAGTTAAGGGGAAAAAATAGAAACAAGGTGCTAGGTGTTTAGTGCTTACATAAAATCCCTGATTTATTACATGAGATTAAGTTGACTGGGATATGACCAAAATGATGGAATAGGAGACTCCAGCCTCCAGCTCCACAAAGATCAGCAAGTAGACAGATGTCTGTGAACAAAAGTGGCTCCGGGAAAGCTGAGAAGTCAATTCAAGAATCTTCAGCAGTATGATAAAACAAACAAACAAAAAATCTTAGAATAAACACAAAAAAGGGAAGGAAGAGACATTTCATTTTGCCTGAATTTTCTCATCCCCTAGATCAGCACTATTCACCACTAAAAGAGAACTCCCTGACTCAAAAGAGTCACCCTTGACAAGAAAGGGAAAGCAAAATGAGTGACCAGCTTCCCTAGCTTTTCAGGGCACTGTACAAGGGACTCTTTTTAGTTTCACCCCACCCTGAGACCAGCAAAGCTGAGATGTATAGGGCAGCTTAGAACAATGAAGAAGCAGGAGCTACCAATATTAGCCACTGGATGAGATAATAAGGAAGAGAATAATTAAATTCTCCAATAAAATGACTGAATGGATTTAAAAATGAAATATCCAAATAAATGTTGCCTATGAAAGACTCGCTTTAGCTTTAAGGACACACTTGGGCTCAAAGTAAAGGGATGAAAAAGATATTCTATGTAAATAGAAAGCAAAAGAGAATAAAGATGGCTATATTTATATCATTTAATGGATTAAGTCAGAAACTGGAAAAAGAGACCATAAAGAACATTTATTATATAATGATAGATAAAGCAGTCAATTCATCAAGAGTATATAACCATTGCAAATATATATACACCAACATCAGAGGACTTAAATATATTAAACAATACTAATAAATCTAGGAGGGGGAAAATAGACAAAAATACAATAATAGTAGAGGACTTCAAAATTCCCCTTTCATTAATGGATAGATCATTCTGACATAAAACCAGTAAGGAAATGGTACCCTTGAATTATACATTAGCCCAGATGGGTCTAATAGATATACATAGATCACTCCATCCAACAGTAGTAGAACATATATTTTCTCAAGAACACATGGAATACATTCTAAGATAGATTACATGATAGTCAAAAAACAAGTCTTAACAAATGTAAGAAAGTGAAATCATGAAATTTTTTTACCACAATGGAATGAAACCAGAAATCAAAACCAGAAGGAAAATTGAACAGTTCACAAATATGTGGAAATTATACACTCCTCAATCAACAGTTGAAGAAGTCAAAGGAAAATTTAAAAATTTTTTGAAACAAATTAAAATGGCAACATGATACAACCAAACTTAAGAGATGCAACAAAAGCAGTTCTAAGAGGCAAGATGATAGCAATAAATACCTACATGTAAAAAAAAATCTCAAAAAAAACAACTTAACTTTACACCTCCAGGAACTAGAAAATGAAAAAAAAAAAAAAAAAAAAAAAA
>PVIJ01003888.1:5331-87156 GCA_004024925.1 Scalopus aquaticus | reverse complement strand
ATAAATGAAAGGAAAGCAACTACAACTGAAAGCACAGAAATACATAGGAACATATAAGACGTCTATACACAATTATACACCAACAATTAAATAACCTAAAAGTAATGGGCAAATTCCTAGAAACAACTACCCAAGACTGAATCATGAAGTAAAGGAAAATCTGAGCAGATAAATAACAAATAAGGGAGTGAATCAGTAATCAAAAACCTCCCAAAAGAGAAAAGTCCAGGACCAGATGGCTTCACTTGTGAATTTGACAAAGCTTTTAAAGAATTACTGTTAATGCTTCTCAAACTCTCCCAAACTCTCTTTCAAACCATTACCCTGATACCAAAGGCAGGTAAGAGGAGTATAAGAAAAGAAAACTACATATCAATAGCCCTGATGAATATATATGCAGAAATCCTCAACAAAATACTAGTAAACCAAATTCGATACCACACTTAAAGGATCATGAAACATGATCAAGTAGAATTTATCTCTAGGATGAAGATTATTTCAACATATACAAATCAGTAAATGTGATATTCTACTTTAGAATGAAGGATTTAAAATCATATGATCATCTCAATAGAGCAAAAAAGATTTAACAAAATTCAGCATTGTTTCATTATTAAAAACTCAACAAACTGGGTATAAAAGGAATACCCCAACATAATAAAGACCATTATGAGATGTCCATAGTTAACATTATACTCAAAAGCTGAAAACTTTCCCTCTAAGATCAGAAACAACACATTGTTCACTATCACTACTCCTACTCAACATAGTACTAGAAATACTAACCAGAGCGACTGGGTAAGAAAAAGAATGAAAGAAATCCAAATAATTGAAATACAATTATCTCTGTTAATGACATGACCTTTAGGATACAAATCCTTAAAGATCATACACAAAACTGTTAAATGAATAAGTGAATTCAAGTTTCAGAATACAAAATCAACACAAAAAAATCAGTAACATTTCTTTATGATAACGAACTCTCTGAAACTATCTGAACTATCCGAAAAGAAATAAAGAAAACAATCTCATTTTTAATAGCATCAAGAAAGAATAGTTAGGAATAAATTTAACCAAAGAAGTTAAAGATCTGTAAACCAAAAACAGTAAGACACTGGTGAAAGAAACTGAATAAAATACACTAAATAGAAAGATATCCCATGTTCATGCACTAGAAGAATTAATATTGTTAAAATATGCATACTATGCATATCTGTTTATAAACTTAATACAATCCCTACCAAAATTTCAATGGAACTTTTCACAGAAATAGAAAACACAATTTTAAATTTGTATGGAAGCACAAAAGACCCCAAGGCAATCTTTAGAAAAAACAAAGCTGAAGCCATTATACTTCCTAGTTTCAAAATATTACAAAGCTACAGTAATTAAAACATTGTGGTACTGACATTAAGACAGACACAATAGACCAATGGAACAGAAATAAAACCCATGTTTATACCATCAACTAATATTGACGAGAGCATCAAGCATACTCTAGGGGAAAGTTTAATCTCTTCAATAAATGGTATTGGAAAAACTGGTCAGCCACATACAAAAGAATGAAATTAAACTCCTATCTTACACTACTCACAAAAAAAAATTAATTCAAAATAGATTAAGGTCTTAAATGTAAGATCTGAAACTATGAAACTCCTAGAAAACAAACTCCTAGAAGTTTTTTGACAGTCCTAGCAATTATTTTTGTTGTTGTTGTTTACCACACCAAAAACACAAACAGCAAAAGAAAAAACCAACAAGGGCACTACATCAATCGAAAGAGCACCTGCGTAGCAAAATAGAAACAATTAATAAAATGATAAAAACAACTTACAGAATGGGAAAAAATTGTAAATCTTAGTATCTAAAATATACAAAGAACTCATCTAACTCAATAATCTCATTTAAAAATAAGCAAATATTTTTGCTAAACAGATATTTTTCCAAAAAGATAACTTTAAAAAAAGAAGGCCAACAGGTACATAGAAAGAAGCTCGGTATCATTGATCGTCAGGAATACAAATAAAAAAGGAAATAAAAAGTGAGATATCGCCTCACTTGTATTAGAATGTCTATTATCAAAAAGACAAGTGATAAATGCTGGTGAAGATGTAGAGGAAAGAGAGCCCTTTTGCACCATTGGTGGGGATGTAATTTGTGACAGCCATTATAGAAAATACTACATAGATTTCTCAAAAGATTAAACATAGAACCACCATATGAACCAGATAGCCAACTTCTGGGTATAAGTCCAAAGGAAATGAAATTACTATCTCAAAGAGATATCTGCATCCCATATCCATTTCACCATTGTTCACAACAACTAAGACATGGAAAAAACCTAAGTGTTTTATAAATGTTCTAAGCATCAATCAATGGATAAATGGATAAAGAAAACATTTACACAGACATATAGAGAGAGACAGACAGATGGGTATATATCTATATAAAATTCAGCCCCCAAAAGAAGGAAATCATGCCATTGTGACAACATGGATAAATATTAAGGATATAATGCTAAGTGAATTAAGTCAGACAGGAAAAGACAAACAGTATATGTCCTCATTTACACATGGAATCTAGAAAAGAAAGATGTTTGCCAGATGTGTGGGGCAGAAGAAATGATGAGATGTTGGTCAAAGGTACATACTTTCAGTTACAAGAAGAAAAAATTCCAGAGATCTAATTTACAGCAGTGTCTAGATAAGAATATTACAACATGTACTAGATTTTTTTAAATGTTCTCATGGTAACAATAACAACAACTAAGTTATAATTATGCAGATGAAGGTGTGTTAACTAACTTTACTGTGGTAAACATTTCACAGTATATATGTGGATGAAATCATTCTATTGTACACCTTAAACTTAAACAATTTTATGTCAATAATGTTGGGTGATAAAACTAATAAGTTGACTGATTGCCCCAAATAAGAATGACTGCAGTTTTCTAGAAATATGCTTGGTTTCCCTGAAGGACTGGCTAATTCCATCAAAAAGTGTCCTCTCCTCAGCAGTTCATAAACATTTTTAGCTTGCTGGAGCTCATTCGTTGAACTAAATTGTAATCACACAATCCAATGGATAAAAATATCATAAAAATGAATTTGGTGAAAGGAGAAAAATATAACCATACACTGGCAGGACAAACACTAAATCATTACTGTAGGTAGATATGCAGGGTATGATTTCGGGTGATTTTACTTGAATTTTGTTGAATTTTTCAAATTACCTAGAACAAGCAATCATTATTCTATAATCAGAAAGGAAGTTACATATTTTTATTTAGTGTAAGAATGATGCCATGTTACATGATGAATGAAATATAAAACTACCTTTAGAATCAAGATTACTTTTTGAAAATTATCCCATTTCTGTCCCTTGCTTCTAATCACAATTTCACTTGTCAAGGCTCCTAAATGAGGATTTATTGTGTCATTTTAAATACTTGCAAGAACCTACAGCTAAAATATAAAATGAACAAGAGCTCAAGTGTATCCATAAAATATGTTTCTTCGTCAGAGAGGGAGTGGTTTAAAAAAGAAAAACTTAATCAGCAGAATAGTTTCCAACATAATTGCATTCTAGAAGTCAGGCTACAGGAAACAAGTTGGATGCTTACCTAACATCCTTAACCAACAATGGTTTCAGAGACCAAAAGGAACTTTTTGTTTTGTTTCCAACCTACTTTGTAATGACTATTTGAAGTAGGTTTTTCAATATACTCTCTGCTTCTGCCTTCAGTCCTTACCTCATTTCCTCCCTCATCTTTGCTTCCAATACTTGGAAAAGAGTCTCTCACATTTGAGTATTGGCAAATGTTCCTGTAATTCACTAGTTGAATACTATCTCCTACAACATAATTATTTTACATTTCTGATGGTAGAGCAGATAGATTTGATTCTGTTTTAAAACACTCATCTAATCCAACTGAAGTATCCCTGGATGGAAGGAAATGTAGTTTTTAGTGATATATGATGGCATCTTACTTCACCAGGGTCAAGTTGATAAATGTGAGAAAATTAAGTAAGTCTCTGAGTCCCCTGAGGGTGGGAAAGACACTCTTTCTCCCCCATCACCAGTGCCTAAAATAAACTTGGCACCTGAAAGGCAACAATAACATTTAAAGTGAAATGTAAATGAATTGAAATAGAAATTCAATAATACCTCCAGACATTTTAAAATCTTTAAAACCTGGGTCCCAAGTAGGCTAGCAGGTTCTGCAAATCCTGTGTGTTGGATGCCCATCTGCACTGTGTAAACAGATTACTGAACTGACAGAGAGGGCGAGGTGAGGTGGGTGGGGTGAGGAATGGAGTCGATGGCACTCTCTGTGGGTGGGTGTGAAACCTGGAGAGACTTGGCAGCCAGTCTTAGCCAAGGGGGAGAGAAACCACTCTATCTTTGAGGACAGGCTTTCCGTAGAAGTCTGCTTTCAAAATCTCAAAGCCATGACAAGTCACCACAAATCTATCCTTTGCTAAATAGACTTTAAAGTGAAGCCAGGCATAAAATGAAAGACACCTCAACTTGTGCGTGGAAATATTGCCACGGGATATTTTGAATAGAGCCAGGATTTGCACTCTATGACTGAAGAAGCCCAGTTTCATTCTCGGTTCACCAAAACCTGCTATCAGGCAGAATATTCTTTGCCTCTGTGCAGTCACTCTAGTTAGGTAGTAAAATAGGCACCCTTTTAAAATTTTGTACAAAGCTGGAGTTACTCCCTGATTTTGATTTCTAGCTGGGAGCATTTTAAATGTCCCTTGCCTCCTAAAACAGAGCCCAGAAATATACACCAGAAACACTGGGGCTCAAGGGAGTCCTGGGGAGAAGATCAATGCCTTTCAAAGGCAGAACTGGGTGGCCAAAAAAGAGGCTTCCCTTGGGCTCAGTTACCTCACCAAGGCCCGCCCTGCTGTGTTCCGAACGCTTTTACATATTCAAGAGTCTTTTATACAGTAGCTTCAGAAAGACCTTTTTGTTTTTTCTTTTTTTTTTTTTTTCTATTTTAGACATCTTTTGCCTGGTCTGGCAAATAAAGTCATCCTTCATCGTTTTAATGTGTAAAACCTTTCCAGCCAAAATGCAATTGAACTGCGCCAGAGCAAAGTTCCCACGCAATTTTTCCAAGTTAGTAGGAAAATAGAATGTTAAGCTTGAGAAACATACTGCAGAACAGAAAACAGAATATAGTTCCCCCTCTGTTGTGTCCAGGGTAAGGAAGAGGATGAAAACCTAGGAAAAAATCTGGGGAAGTGTGATCTTATGCCTCTGAATCACACACAGAGCTGTGAACCAGTTACCTCAATAAAAAAGAAAATGAGGAAAGGACAGGGAAAAAAGGAAGAAAACCTCGGGGAAACAATTCCAGGACACGGAAGAGCATTCAAAAGACCAGGCAAGAATCGTGAAATGCTGGGAAGCCCCAAGAGCATCATGGCAATGAGGAGTGGCAGTAAACTAAAACCCTTAAGGAAGAAGAGGATACTAGAAGTGAAGGAAATGGACTGTGGTTATTGAAGGCCATCGGAGAGCTAAACATGTCCTAACTGCGATCCTGGTGAGGAGGCAGATCTCAAGAGCGGACGTTTCTCTTTAAGAAATGTCTGGCAGGAGGCATTAGAGTGAGTCCTAGATTTTCTTGTCAATAGCTGATCTGCAAATCATTTCAGAAAAGAACGCGCCGCCAAAACGCTAGCCCCATAAACCAAAGATGCACACTGGGTTGGCCCGAGTTTGAAAGACCTGTAGAGACATAGATCCTATCCCACTCCTATCTCCGTGTGTTTTTAATGGACTCCACAAAAGTCTAAAATGGCAAGGTTCCAACCGTGAAGCATAAGGCTGGAGAACAGCTTTTTCTGTCTTCAGCAACCAAGCATCCACTTCCTGTAAAGCCAGCTAGATAATTAGGGGGCAAACAAAACCACATTTTGTGGTCAAGGGTCCAGTCTTGCAGCTTCTAAACAGAAATCAACAGAATGAGTCAAGGCTTGTCTGAATCTGCCTCAGTCTGAGCCTGAGAGTCTATCTGGAGTATTCAACATCTAGAAATATCTGGAACATTTCTAGAAACCATTCATAGAAAAGGCAAAGTCCCACCCAAATTCATATGTGGATTTACACAAGCGGTCATTCTCCCCAGGCTGCCAGGTTTAAAATGGGCTGGATGAGCCAGAGTACAAATTTGAATTTGCTTAGGCGATACCAAATCCTGCAAGATTGCAAGCCTTTGCTGCCAACCTTTGGAAAAGCTGCTTAAATTATGGTCCACAAATGGATAAAGTCATCTCCCATTTCCTGGGAAGAAACCAGTAGCTGAGAGAGTTGGGAGAACACACTGGAACTTTGCAATCCATAAATATCTAAATTTCCCAGCCAGGTGAGTCCATCCAGTTCTAATCTGAAAGGTGCCCTGAAGCGATACAGACATGCAGAACAGATTAACACTGACATACTTAACAGTGCAGAAAGCCCACGTGATTAAAGCTAATGGATGTGCATCAGAGTTGTATGTGTGGGCAAAAGGAGGTGTGGCTTTTGATGCAATCTTGCTCCTTTGGTATGGAACATTTACACCTCTGGTTCTGATCTGCAAAAAAAAAAATAAATAAATAAAGCAAAAAAAAAATAAATAAACAACAGAAAACATGCCTTTGGATATGTCTGCCAACATCTGAGCAAACCTTTAAGAAGCTTCCAAGCAATAGAACTTGGCACTGTGCGTCACAAGTTGGTACGAAATTCTTAGTGCCAAATGCTCAGGGAAGAACATGCCTATGACTCTGCAGGAAAACTCTGCCAAAGCCCACTCCTTTGAGAACGGGTCTTCTTAATACCTTTGCCATGGAAATTCAATGCAATTCCATGGCACCGGGGCCAAACTCTTTTCCTGGCATTGTATCTTGCCTAGCACCATATGTGCAGAATGAAGTATCTACACTAATGAGTGTGGACTCCAATTCCATGTCCCAGTTAACAAGGATTGGGCAGTCAGGAAGGTGCTGGCACAATCACATGGTTCTGAGACAAGGAGTGTTCTCTTCCTGGAAAGCCCAGCAGTTCACACACTGAGCAACACCACCCTAATAGAGTCAATGCCTGAATCAGAGCCTGTGGCCTGTACTGTGACTGGGCCCTCAGTGTCAAGAGGGCTTCCCCACTATCTCCCTGGGTGAGCAGATTGGTCTGACTTCTATGCAAGATGTATTATTGATAGTGGACAGCCAGATGACAGTGAATATTGGTTTGAAAGCCAAGAAGAGTGACAGGAGGGGAGAAAACTCACAATAACATGGATAGCAAGGGTTTGCATAAGGATATGTGTGCAGCTGGGGAAAAAAAAACAACTCCAAATCAAGGCTGGTGTCACAAATGGCCTTTATCTTTGGAGATAGGGACAAAGTCACCCAACTATTCACTGACAAAATACAGGGGTAAATCGCTGAGGTTATATAGGAAAAAGAACATTCTCAGTTCACTGACCTCGAGGAATTTACAACCATCATCATAAATAATAGTAATTTTTCAAAATGCTGTTGCCAATATCAATGAGGAGGTAAGAGGAGCATAGATTAAATGAGAGTAAAAGAGAAATTACAAATTGGTACATAATCTATGTCAAAAGAGCAGAACTAGGATATCAGAGGAGAGAAAGGCAGCTCAAGGCCAGGATAGGTGGGGAAGGAGACTTTAATGGTGAATTTGAAAGATGGAAAAGAGGGAGAATTCTTTTACCAGAGAATATAAGCATCATTCTTTCAGTCAAATAACAAACTGTATTTTGAAGCTTCTATATTCCAGGCAATGTGCCAGGTACTGGATTTGTAGAAGTAAAACAAAAGAAAAAAAAAGAAGTATAAAAAGACAGAGTCTCTGGGTAAGATGGACAATGTGTAAGTAAACAAGTAAATAAACAAGATAATTAGATAATGTAATATGTATTGTGATGGAAACAAAATAGTGATATCAGCAATTTTTTTTGTTCTCCACCATGCAACATTACACACAGCAAGTGCTCAGTTAGTTTAATTTACTAAATATGTGGTAACACCAAACTGTAATAATTCAAGTGGAAGAGCCCATGATAAATTCACCAGACTTCTATGGAAGAAGCAGGGCTCAGCCAAAAGAGACAAGACATGTTAACAGGGTGACAGTATGGAAAACAGCAATGGGTTCCTCTGCATTCCTACCAAATGTAAATCAATTTTCACCCACTGTTTACCCTCAAAATAGTGATGACGTACCTCCTCAGTTGTGTCCCCCATCAGGCTGAGCCAAACATACCATCAAATTAAGACAAAATAATGAGAACAGAAGAGTCCAATAATGTGTAAAAAAAAAATGAGTAAAACAATCATGTTATTGTTAAGAGGCAAAATTATGATTTAAATGGAAAATTCCTGATGTAT
The DNA here is from genome assembly GCA_004024925.1 of Scalopus aquaticus. Lineage (NCBI taxonomy): Eukaryota > Metazoa > Chordata > Mammalia > Eulipotyphla > Talpidae > Scalopus > Scalopus aquaticus. The sequence continues at coordinate 78,739 of PVIJ01003888.1, read as the reverse complement.
TCTCTAGTATGATTTTGAAAGGCAGAAAATGGAATTGGAAAGACTGTCTCTCCAAGGTCAAGATACAAGTTCCTGAAATTGAGATAATACAAATGAAGTAACAGTCATACAACGGGATATATAGCTATAGTCAATTTGCTTGATCCATTGTCACTTTTTGGTTAAATAAGAATTTTATTTACCTGCTATGATCACAGTCTTACTTAGTCTCAGGCATGCGTTGCCCCACTTAGTCAGATATTTAAATCCTAGTCCCACAACATTAACCCTTACAAAGAGAATAGCTAGAGATAGGTGGCATCTATGGAAGAAGCAGGGCTCAATCAAAAGAGGCAAGACATGTTAACAGGGTAACAGTATGGAAAACAGTAATGTCCTTTTCTTCTGCGTTTCCTATAAATGATCTTCTTTCTAAGCTGAGTCCCTTCCCCAGCAGTGACAGGGAGATCATTACAAAAGGAAAGAAAAGAAGGAAAACAAGCCAACATTCAGCTTCAGCTATTCAAAATGAGATTTTTCATCATGGAAATAGGTTTGAGAGCAGGATGTCAAGAAAAAGAACCTATTCTATAATTCTGTAGAATACCATAAAGCACTGACTCAGATCAAACAGTGCCTTCAATATTTTTCTATATTCAGAAAATATAATCCTCTGATGTATTCATAACTAGACCCTGAGCTTAGCATGACAGAGACAAGGGAAAGCCTGAAACTTTTCCTTCCATTCTGCAAGATTCTAGAAGGACTCTCTTCTCCCATGATGGCTACATGGAAGCCACACAGTAGAAAACAAGGAAGCCCTGGGGCAGCGCACCCTAGTAGGACTTTCTGTGCTGATGCAGTGTTTGATATCCGAGCTGCCTGATAAAGTAATCACTGAACACATTGGGCTCTCAAGCACTTGAGATGTGACTAATGTGACTGAATTTTAATATTTTATTTTCATTAATTTAAATGTAAATAGCTAAATGTGATGAGGGGGCTACTACATTCTATGGCACAACCCCTGAGGATGTTGAAGTTCCAAAATAGACGCCATCTCCATCCAACCACTATTTGGAAAGAAGCCACCAGGAAAACCTCAAGATGCCCATCAGGCTGATACCAGCAAGAAATAAACATTTTCTGTTCTAAGATTTGGGAAGCTGTTAAAACAGGTAACATGAATTATCCTAAATAATTCTGATGTGTACTCTTAATTCAGTCTTTAGACGAGAAAACTGGAGCACAGAGGAATTAATGAAGTTGCTCACAGACACAGAGTTTCTAGGCGGTAGACATACACATATATGTATTTATATAAGTTATATGCATATAACTTAGATACAGTACATTCTACCTATATATAAAGCCAGGTCGTCTGACTAGATATTTCACCCATGCCCTTAGAATCTTTGCTGCACCACAGCCCTACCAAATATATGTAAACAAAAGAAAGGGATAGATCATAGTCCAGATATCTGTGCTTTATGTTAATAAAAATAGATATACAAATTTGCTAAATTATATAATCTCTTTTCCATGTGAATCACAAGTAATCAAATCCTTAGACAGTCTTACCATTTACAAAGGGTGAGCGTGCATATTTTGCATGCACACAAAACCTGCTGTCTGGTTTCTTTGGAAATGACAAGACTCTCTGCCATAGAAACAATGAAAAGTGAGTCAGTTGTGCCCAGACTGAAGGAACAAGGAGTTCTGTAAATATGGAACAGATGGGATTTCCGGAGCTGTTCTCAGGCGTTTTAGCAATTTTCAAATTAGCTAGGTTTTAAAAACCCATTTGATTTTTCACCAGGATCTGAGCTGATTTGAACTAATAACAACAGTCCAGGCCTCTGAAATTGTCCTCAGCACTGCTCACCCCCACTCGCATTTAGGCAGTGAAAGTCCTCGTGGAGAGGACTCTTGGAGAGGCTGCTAATCCTGATGAGCTGAGCCAGGGTGCTGATTAAATATCGGGCTTGGGGAAGACTCTGATCTTCTTAGCTTCTCTCTTTCCCTGAGGTCTCGAGTACTTATGTGCTCACTTTACAACATGATAACGCACTCTCAAGTAGACAGTGATATTCATGTAAACATTTTGATAGTAAAGATAAAGATACTGTTTGAGTATCAGCCTTGTAACATGTAATTTATCCACATCATATGTTACAAAAAATGGAAAAGTGATGTCATTATCCAATGTTTAGTATTAACAGTAAGCACTTACATAGTCTTTACAATGAACCAGGTCCCTTTCCAAGTTAATTAACGTGATAACATTATAATCATCATCACAGGTTGGAAACTGAGGCAAAAGTGAAACAGCTTGCCTAATGTCACGGAACTAAGAAGTAACAGAGCCAAGATTTCAAACCCAGTCAATTCTGGCTCCAGAAGCTCCACCCTTCCCCTCTTAGCTATACTGCCTCTCAGCTGGCAGTGCAGAAAACACTTCTTAAGAGTACTTAGCTCATACAGGTTGGGGCTGGGTTCAAAACCCATCTTCATCTCATTCCAAATCCCAGCCTCCTCCTCTCTCCCCATCAGTGTTGCCCCACAGATCCCTCTTCTAAGAATTACATTTATAGCTTACTCATGGGAGGCACCCAAACCACATCAGGGTCTCCTGGAAAACTGCACATGAACCAGAGGCACAGGCGAGATTTGGGAACCACTGCCTGCATGCACGGGCTCTCTCCTTTATACTCTGACTGCATCTGCAACAGGGCCTCAACCTCTAAGGCAGTGGGGCAGTGTGCGCAGAGGTTGGTTAATTTCAGGGAGGACCCAGGGGACAGAACCCAGGTTTGGGAGCAGCGCCGATCTGTAGGCTGTAGCCTCTGGAAGGGGTGAGAGTGCTGATGTGTCTGCACTTGCATCATCTGAGTGTGTGCCGGTCTTCCTGGAGCCACTTCTCCTGCTCCATTTCACTTTCCAGCCACAGGGCTCATTTGTTCCCTGCTTGGTCCCCACCCTTTGTCCTTCCCCATTAGCAGACATCACAGATTCACAGTTGCCCAGCCGGCTCTGGCAATTACAAGTCACCCCAGCCAGAGACTGAAAAGCCAGAGAGAAGGTGTTGGCGGAGACCTAAAACTGACATCCCTCCCACTCCAGGTGCCAGGGTGGGAGGGGCAAAGAGATGGGGCAGGTCCTGGGCCCTGGGAGTTCTCCAAGGGAGAACTTAAAATACCAATTCTTAACTTAGCCACAGAATATGCACTTGTGTCGGTGTGAATTCTGTCACCTCCAAAAACTCCCCATGGTCCCTTTTTGACTCTGCCCCTCCTCTCCTTCCCGGGGTTGGTTTGTTCTCTGTGTTTTGTTTGTTTGCTTGCTTTTTGTTTGTTTCTCTTGCCACACCCTGAACACTTTTAGGTCCCCATTTGTGGCTAAAGTGTGTGTCGGGAACAATAGTGCTTATGTGGAACAAACAGATGGATGAAGTCAACAGAGAACATCAGATGAGTCTAAGGTCAAACCATGCCAACAGGAAGCAATAGGAAAAAGAGAGTTGGAAACCAGCTAGATTTGGAAACAGGAAGCTGGGTCTTTTGACCTGGCTCTTCCACTTAGCAGCTCTGTGGCCCTGATCACACAAGTCAAGAAATGTTCTCCATGTGTAGTCTCTCATCTCGAAAAAGTGGGTTGGGTTTGTTTAATCTCTTGGTTCTCATCCCATACTAACAGTCTCATTTTTTAAAGGCAAATTCCATTAAATACGAGGCACCAACAATAACTGAAAATATTCAAGTATGGTATATATTCAAATAATAGACAAGAAAATTTGAAGTAAGAGCTCAGGAGATCCTTCCCCACAATACTCAACTAACATCACAAGTATCACAGCCAGCCAAGGATGATGTCATCCTCTGCCCGAAGCTGAGCAGCAACCTCAGTCTTGGCCTTTCTGTCTTCCCACCCACTCCCAGAACAACAACTGACCTGGATTACAAGGGAGACTTGGAATTTGCAGCCTTATTACCTAGTAATGTTGCTAACCATTTCCAGAAATATAAATATCAAGCACAGCATGACAGGTCAAAGGTGACTCAGCACACAATAGCCGCTAGGGCTACAGGGAAATTTGTGGATTTCATTTGTTTGTTTTGAATGTATCATTTGTTATTGAGGTAATGTTGGTTTACAACACTGTAGATACACAGGAAACTTTGATGGAGAAACCTGAAACCTTTTGTCTGAATCTTGTGTGCTCTGGGCTACTTGTGGATCCAGACCAGAATGATTTGAGCCTGGTCTTGGAGCAGCTGCACTCGGTTAAAATGAGTCTGGCTGGCCTGGCAAAGTAGACTCGATCCCCTTTAAAAATTGCTTAATAAAAAGCCCTGGCTCCTGAAAGCATGATTTGGAATTAGAAGTGACCTTAGTAGTGATTTAGAACAAACCCTTAGTTCACAGAAGAGAGTCTCAAACACTCAGAAATATGCATCGCACTAAGCTTTGAAATAGGGAATGTTATCTGGAATGTTTCCTAATCTATAGTTTTGGTGCATTATTAGTGCTGTCTTTGTCACATACAGAGAAACTGGAACTCCTAAATCAAAGCTAATTTTTCTCGTTATTAAACATTTCTATTTTAAAATCTCTCTTAAGTCGCACCAAAAACAAATGACGTATGTGTTATCATTCTGCTTTAGAAATGAAAAGTCTGAGGTCAAAATTACACAGCTAGGAAATGGGAGAGCCAGGATTGGAATGAAGTCTTATGTTTCCGAATTGCAGATTCTTTCCACGATCCCTCAGCTGCTATCACAAAATTGAATAGCCTAGTAACAGAGCAAAGAACCATGAGTCTGTTCAAATAATATACATTCAGCACACATGTCTGGTCAAACCAGTTGTTTTCCGTCAGCAACCCGGGTGATGAGGGAGAGTCAGTTGTTAAATATTTGAAATATCAACCCTGTTATTACTGGCCATTATCAAAGTCGAGCATGCGCGCTGAGCACGGCAGACAAAAGCTCCACCCACTGCAGTTCATCTGACCCCATCTAGCGGTAGGGGTCTGTAGTAAGAACATCACCCCACCTTTCAAAATGTTCTTTACATACCCTGTAGTTGTTGATAGATATAGTATTGACGGGAGAAACTGAAAGCTGGGCTTTTGACAGAAAGGATAGAGATCACATGGCTCTGGGAGAGGGGGGGAGGTCTCTAAGTGGGAGGAGAGAGAACTGACAAAGCAAGGAGAATGGAAAGACCCAAAGTAAGAAGGCAGGACTCCCGGGTAGAAATACTCACGGACTCGTTAGATGTCTTTCTCAGTAGTTGTTGCTTCCTCGCTCATTACCTCTTTTGTATCCTCATTACAATCCAATAAAAATAATATTAATTATATATTACAGATGAGTAAGCAGAGTCTTAAAGTCAGTCTCTACTATTTCACACTTTTGTCTGCAGTCAAAAGACAAACCACCCCTGTGTAATGTACAAGGTACATTTAGTGTCTTGTTTTATAGGTGGCAAATGCAACAGCAAGGTGTAGTCAAGTCTAGGGAAAGGAGGACTAGCCAACATGCTGAAAACCACACCTCATGTCAGTAATATTTTCAGTTTTTCTGAAGGCTATACTAAAGTACAACTACACAATAAAATGTTGTTCTATCATGAAAAAATGATAAGGGGTGTGTGGATTTTCATTGACATTAAACTTTTCATGATACAGGATGAAGAATACAATTGCACTGCAGTTTAAAGCATGGAGGCGTGTGTGTGTGTGTGTGAGAGAGAGAGAGAGAGAGCGAGCGTGAGAGAGCGCACACGAGAGAGCAAGGACTCGAGAGAGAGCGAGCACACGAGAGTGAACGAGTGCGAGTGCGAGTGCACATGCGCACACACATGCGCACGCATGAAGAGGGTGGGTAAAAGGAGTTGGTGATGACAAGGAATTACGTCATTCACTTACCATAAGAGAAATGAGGATATGAGGAGTGATTTTTATTTCTTATTTTTAATTTTATCTCCAATTCTTAAATTTATACAGTGAAGAAGGTATTGCTTATTTAACTAAAAAAATAATTGAAGAGCTAAGAAAAAAGATATTGGTCACAACTACATTCTCACTGAAGGAAGAAATGGATTCTCATTAAAGGGAGGAAGGTATTTTAATCATGCCAAAGAGTTCTAGGAGAGTAAGGATCACAGTCTCACTATGGGAGAAGTTCACCAGCTTTGTACTTTGGTAGAGAAAAATACTGGGTTCTTCTCTGGACTGTGAACTAGAATTTTGGTTAGGTGCAGTTTCCCAGGTAAAGGTAGAGAAACAAATTTGTCTTTACATCAAAAAAGAGGAGGGGGACAAATGTGAAAAATCAAAAAGTATACACTTTTTAGTGTTTTATTAATATTTTTAAATATCATAATAAACTTAGAGATATAAGTGGTCTATGTATTTATTAATGATAGATTTTTCTGAATACATCTCATTATGTTATCAGTTAGTGGATATTTGTTATCTATCATTTGTTTAATACTCTATTGTGCTCTCTTAGAAACCATTCTTAAGGACTATTCAACCTACATGAGGGAAAGAGGGCACTTGGCATCCTGCTTTTAAGAAGCACCACCACATTTAAGAAAAAGAGTCCTTCAAGGACACAAAGACCTAGTTTTACTCTTTACTGAGAAAAATAACCAGCTACAATGTGTGACACAAAAGGCACATTAAAAACAAAAACCAAGTAAATGCAGCAAAACAAAACAAAATGCTGTAAAAGAGCTATAGCATTTTTTCAGTTTCTTTACTTCCTACTGGTTTGTGCCAATAGAGAGAAATGGATGACTGAATTCAGAGTATTTTATTAAATTAAAATTCCTTGGAACCAAAAAGGCATTCTCTTGATTATAGTGTACATTACCATAAAAGATAAAGTCTAGAAGCCTGTTTCTACTCCACAGTTGATTTAGAATCCAGACAATTCTAAGAAAATAAAAGTTATCATTGACTGCTTTTTATTTCCCTGTGGTCACATTTTTCTAATGAGTTCAATTTGGGGCTCCATCTATTTTTTTCAGCAACGTACACCTGGGAGTTTTGTCACAAAATTATTTACAGTGGGGAGTCTCAAAATTACTTAGCTGTTCAAAACTTGAGTGGCTGTTTAAATGCACTCTTTATAAGAATGTCTTTCAGCACATAGTACAATGCCTTGGGCTTAGTAGGTATTTGATAAACATGTGTTAAATTAAATGAAATTGTTGATTTGGTGAACCTACTCCAATTATTTACTCAGCACTATACCAAGAGATCAGGAGTGAAAAGACAAGTTAGAAATAAATTTACTAAATACAATAAACTGTTGGCAGCATTTAATAGGACAAGAGCCTCATAAACTAACTTCATAAATGAGAAGATTATTAACTCATACAGTATAAGGAAAAGTGGAAAACCAAGGAAAGGTCAGGGGTATAACTGGTTCTCAAGAACAATGCTGATCTTCTTCTCCCTCTCTCTCACTGCCCACTGACTTACACTATATGCAAGGAAATTTGGGTGCCAGTAGTCGAAACTCCTCATTCTGCCTTTCTCTCTCCAGTAAAGTTTGACTTATCCCAGTTTTGCAAGAATAATCCCAAAAAGTTATCTGATTGGTCCAATTAAATTCAAGTTCCCACCCACACCAGTCACACTTGGCTGCAGAAGCAGGTATTCCCTCCTGCACATTCATTAGACAGCATAGGATCTGTCACTGAAAGACTGGAGGTGCTTCTTTTTTTTTATTTTTTAGTCACTTGGACTTCACATGTTCTTTTTTTTTCAATTGTTATTTTTATTTATGTCTTTTACATTACTGTATATTCCCTGTAGGTTTCCCACCACCAATTCTTCCACAAGAATGAAGGGAGGTGATACAGCACAAAGTAACAGGTACCCTTGACAGATAAAAACTAAAATAGTGATGATTCATGCAGACATTCAGTACTGCTAGTAGGTATTATTATTACTATTATTATTATTATTACTGACAATGTAAATTTAAGCCTGCCATGTTATAACTCTTTTCCAAAACACACAATATTTTATTAATGCATAGTTGAAATGCAATAAGCTATACATGAATATATGGATAATGAAAACATTTGAGTGTGTGTGTGTGTGTGTGTGTGTGTGTGTGTGTATAAAAACCATGAAACTATCACCACACTCAAGAAAATGAACCCATCCAAAGGCTTTCTCATGATGGTGAGTTTTATACACACATAGAGGTGAAGATGTACCCTCAATAAATTATAAATAAATACAAGTAAAAAAGAAGATTCCTCTTAACCCTTTCTAGGCACTCTCTCTAACTCCCACCAAATTCCCATCATATTCCCAGGCAATCAATGCTCTCCTTTCTGTCACTATAAAGTAGTTTTCTGTTTCTAGAATTTTGTATGAGTAGAATCATACAAAAAGTACTTTCTTGCCTGACCTATTTCACTCCGTATATTTTAAATCCATCAATGTTGTAGCCTCAATAGTTTATTTTTTAAAATAGAGTTTGGAGACCATTATGTAGTGCTATAGACTGAATTGTGTCCCTCACCCCAAATTCATATTTTGGAGTCCCAACCTCTAGTACTTCAAACGTGACTGTGTTTGGCAATAGGGCCTTTAAAGACTTAATTAAGTTAAAATGGGGCTAGGTTGGGCCTTGGTCCAGTGTAACTGATGTCCATATCAGAGGATATTAGGATTTACAGAAGACACCAGGGATATGTGTGCACACAGAGGCAAGACCACATGAGGACAAAGTCAGAGAGCAGAGTGGAGAAAGGCCAAGGCTGTTGACACCTTCATCTTAGAATTTCAGAACTATGAGAAAGTAAATGTTGAACATGCACCCAGTCTGTTGTGGAAGTCCTAGCAAGCAAATACACAAAGATTTACCATAACCTGTTTATTCATTACCCTTTGTAGGCATCTGAGTTGTCTCTAGTTTGTGGTTATTGCAAATAAAGCTACTACAAAAGTTCATGTATAAATCTTTGTATAGATCTATGCTAGCATTTCTCTTAGGTTAATACCTAGTATTTAGAGCTGGGTCATATGCTAAGTATTATAATAAACCACCAAACAGTTTTCAAAAGTGGTTTACTAATTTAAATTCAATATTTTGTGCTGTTTTACAGACAATGGTATTTGAATTACAGTTGCTTCATAACCTTGCCAAAACTTAGTATAGATATATATTTTTTTAATTTAAACATCCTATTAAGTATAGAGTGTCACCTTGGTGTCACTTTTTTTTTTTAAAGATCTATTTTTGCATACAAGAACTGGGGTGTAGGCCAGAGGTGCGGGGGGTGAGAGGATTCACCAGAGACAGAGTGGGGAGCAGAATGGGTGGTTCTACTGAAATACACTTCTGAGGGGAGCAGCGGGCGAGACAGGAGAGGTCTTCTGCACCATGTGGGTTAGCTCCCTGGCCAGGGATTGAACTCAGGCCGTCACGGTGATAGTGCTGAGACATAACCCCTAGGCCACCAGGGAAGCCCCACCTTGGTGTAGTTTTGTGTTTCCTTGATAACTAATAACTAGAACATCACTCCTGTGCTTAATTACCACCCCTCTGTCTTCCTGGTGAAGTCTTTTGTTAAAGTCCTCAACTCATATTTTTATTGGATGCCTTATAAAGTTTACCTTATTAAGAACTGGTTATTTTTGTTTTGCTACAAATATTCTTGAGTTTTGTTCTGGGATACGGGTAAATTAAATGGAATAAGTTTAAATCTATAGGTCTTCCTTAAAACTTTGTCATGTGATACTAGAATAGCACTTAGTCCAGGGTTATTTTGTACTACCATCAATGCAAAACCCTTTGAATACTGCACCAGAGGGTTCATGTATTCTGAGATTTTCTACTCTGGCGGAAATAGAAATGACCCCTTGTCCTGCCTGCATTGGAGTTGTTTCTGCATTTCTTTTAAATGATTCTTTTCTCTGATTTTCTTTATTTCCTCCCATGTATGCGTGAATCAGCGCTCAGCAACATGTGAGGGGCACTCTACTTCTCTTCAGAGTTCTCTCCAGTCTGGCTCTCTCTCTGGAAGGCTGGCCACCTTGGCTGCCTCGGCTGTCCAGCTCTGACTCCACAGAGAAGCTATCAGGCTCCCCATTCCTGAACTAGGTCTGGAAATTCTCTCTAGACAGCAAACTGGGGCCATTAAATTTCCTGTCTCTCAGGGGTCACTCTTTTCTGTTGGTTGATATTCAATGTCTTGAAAACTTTCTAAATGTTGAGGTTTAAATATTAGGGGGCCTCAGGGATTTTTGTTGTTGTTGTTTCAGCCCAGTAGATAAAACTAGTCCCTGTTACTGCAATTTTTTCTGGAAGTGGTGATTTTTATGTATATATATAAAATCAAGCATAGTACAGATACATGTGGCATAGATACATGTGGCATAGTAGATCCTGGTAGCATGTGTGTATGTGTGTGTGTATATATGTATGTAGGAATGCATGTTTGTGTGTATTTATGATAAATTATTCATAATCGAATTAGAAGACTTTATATGTACCCGAAATCCAACTCTGACTTAGATTCATCTGTCTTGAAATTTCTGTATTGTTTTAAACTGTGATTGGCAAACTTTATCAGTAAAGGTACAGATAATAAATATTTTAGATGCCTTGGGCCACAGATAGTCTATATTGCATATTCTTTTTGTTAACAACCTTTAAAAATGTAAAAATTTTAAAGCTATCCTCATGGGCTACACATAAATAAGTCATGAGCTGGATTTGACCTGTGAGCCATAGTTTTCTGATCTCTAAGTTAGGTCAATGTAGCCTCCATAAAAATGAATTCAAAATCTTAGTATATTAACAAACAGTTATTTATCACACATGAACACAAGAGGTATTCCTGATTACTAGGCACCTATTCTTACTCTTCAAGTTGTGATTCAGGGGACACAGCTGCCTTCTGTCACATAGTCTCTTCCTTTCCTCATTTTCCAAGGCTGCCATTTCAACAGAAGGAATATGGAGGGTTGTATGTGGGAGTCCTTGTGAATACATTACTTCTAACCACCTTTCATTGTTCAAAATTCATTCACATCAACACATCTAACTGCAGGAGAGGCTGGGAATTCTAGTTCTGTTGTGTGCCCAAGGAGAGGAAATAGAGTTGGGTAATATCTAGCTAATTTTCATTACAATGTCCGATGAATTTAAGTAGTCATGCCCCAATTATCTAAAGTATACATATCCTTTGCCAGGAGATTATTCAATCTGTTGGCACCATGCATAACAGGTTAGATGATGAGTTTCAGTAGTTCCAATGATAATTATAGTCCATTATTCTTTCATCCTCCTCTGCGTTCCCAGCTCCTCAATAGAAGATTCACATTCCTTAAGGAGTGACCACGACACGTCCAGTCTTGGAGGCCCCACCCTCCTCACTTCCCTATTGCTCCATGAAAGAAGGCATTGCAGATGAGACTGCAGTTCATACCAGTGACTAATTGAGGCTTTCGATTAGAATTTCACATCTCGTTACCACAGTTATTCTTTTCATCTTAATCCTGCTGCCTCTTTCAAAAGTTTTGAGCTAGCCACTAACTGCGCTGCATTCTCTTTATGCATTCTCTTTCTATATAAATTTTGCACCTAACAATGATTGGTCTATTAAATCCCTACCCTAAAAGATATTCAGGCCATCACTTCAAAATTAGTGACCATTCCCACTAGTTCAAATTTCCAAATAATTTCTCTATCTCCACTGGAGGCTTTTCTATAATGCACCTTATTGTCATTTCTGAGTTATATTCATGCACATTTTTAAATTTATTTTTTATCTATATCCTTCACAATATTTTGTATTCCCCATAGGTTTTCTACCACCAAATCACCCATGAACCATCACCATAGTTCCTTGTACTTTTTCCCTCCCCTCCCCCACCCTCTGTAGGATGTCTCTCATTTATGGCTGCCTGCTAGTTTTTGTTTTGTGTGTTATTTTCTCCCCTTGATCTCTTATTTGGCTCCCCTATATTCCTCCTATAAGTGAAACCATTCAATAGTTTTCTTTTTCTTTCTGGCTTATTTCACTGAGCATGATCCCTTCTAGCTCCATCCATTTGCACATTTTTAAAGCACTGGATATTTTAACTACACTGGAGCATAGAATACAGGAAAAGTAACAGTATTTCACTTGTTAATTTATTAAGAAATTCTCATTAAAGCAAGAGATCATCTGTCTTGAGAACTGTAGATAGATTGACTCAACTCTACCCTACTCCCAACAGATACACAAGCACACACTCAACTATGTAAGGAGGTCCAAAGCCATATACAAATTTCTGTTAATTCATGAAAGATCATGTTATCATGCCAACCACTCACCCCTCCTCCTGGTTCCAATAACCAGTAGCTATGCACTGTCTTTGCTTTGACCCACCTACACCCAGATTATTCAATTCAGGCCTTCCACAGTACCCTATGCCCTATTAAATACACTGTTTCTCTCAGAGGTAAATTTACCTTAAAGGTGATTAGCTAGTGAAGGTTAAACTACAGAGTCCCCTTCCAAATACCTATTCCTATCTGATTCATTTTATAACTTTAAGCTCTTTCAGAAAAAAATAAGACCTCTTGGATTGTATAATCTTCAGACCTCTCAGAACCTGGCTCCACTTATACCAACACTCCTGGATATTTTTGCTTTAGGACATAGAAATCACTGAATTTGAAGCAGTACTATCAAGGTCAAGGACAGTGCCAAGGTAGAGGACAGATCATTGTCCATGGGTTCCCACTCTTGAACAACAAGCACGCAGGGTCAAAGAGCAACAATGAGGTTTACTTGACAAACAGGAGAGAGGTGAAAATAAAGAGTTTCTAGGGGCACAAATAGCCAGCTGTCTCACCCCTGATAGTGTCTGCAGTGTCCAGAAGTCCCAAACAAAGACCATTCATGCAAGAAGAGGCTCTCCGGTCAATGAGGGTCTGGAGATGGTGGCAGATGAACAAGCAGTGGGCCAGGATCAAACTCGTGGCAGCTGGAGACGTTTACAGGTGGGGCAGGGTCACTGATGTGATACAACAGCAGCCCACAGCAGCAGTCTGAAGGCCAGACAGCAACAGCAACAGACGCTAAACTGGACAGCAATGGGAGCAACAGCACTGGGAGGTCGTGCGGGACGATGGAAAGCAGTGGGAAGCTCTCCAAGGTGATCAGTCACTGAGTGTTGATCACTCTCAACAGTGCTGAACAGCACTGGTCAATAGTACCCGTCACCAGGAGGCAGTGTCAGACACCCCAGAGTTAATAGTTCTTTGTGGGCTATTGGTGTGAACGGACAGCACAACAGTTCTTTGAGATACCAGGTGACCCCTACAGTGCTCCTTGCAGATGATTTCAGAGTCAGGGCCAGAGGCAGGTGCAGTGTCCAGGTCTCTGCAAAGCTCTTCAGGGATCAACTGCTCATCCAGATGCTAATCCTTCTTCTTTCTTCAGAGGCCAGGAGCAGAATCCCTAAAGGGGGCTCCTGTCCTGCCTTATATCCACGTTAAGGGTCTACAATCCCGATGGGATACTTTTCAATCCTAAGTGACTGACTGGACCATGTAGCACCAGTCAGCTCATTCTTATTTTTCAATCTGAATAATTAACTAATGATCTGAGCTTAAACCTGATTGGTCATTTTACAATCCAGGCACAAAATATAAAAGGAAAAACCAGTGCCTGCACAGATCCAACCTGCCCTGGGGTCAGGCAGGGTCCTGAGCTAGAACCAGCCTCAGTAGGAATGGAGGTGCCCCTTCAGTAGGGCTATAATAATGCAACAAAGGAAGGAGGGAGCCTGCAGAAGTGCTGGGACATAGATCTCAGTGTGGGCTCTGCTGTGATTCCACCATGTTGACCCAAAACTGCATAGGCCTCTACTGCCTGGGGCTCCTTGGAGCTGGTTGAGTGGGCCACAGCACTCTTTCTTGCAACCCTGAACCAGGAGCAGAGGGGCCTGGGGTTCAGAGTTGCAGGCCCAGAGTGGAGGATGTCCTGGGAGGTAGGGGTGAGGTGGAGGAGAGGAACCAGTGCCACAGTCTCACTGCTGGCAACCTGAGCCTCAGTGGGACCTCTGACACTGGGGTTGGTGGACAGTAAAATGCCTACCACTGCTGCCACTTGCTACAGCCACTGGCTGTCAAGGTGGCCTGGACACTGCCCACAAGCAGTGTGCCTGGGCAGCAGGTGGGAAACTCCCAAGGCCGCCGCCCATGCATACACTCCCCAGCTTCAGTGGCTCCAGCGCTCAAACCCAGTTGGCACCGAGCGCGGGGCTGCCCGCAGGGAGCATGCTCAGGCAGCAGGCAGGAAAACTCCCAGCACTGCTGCCAGCTGCTTTCAGCTCCCTGAACAGCCTGGCCCTCAGCAAAGCCGGCACATCCCACTGTGTATGCAGAGGCAAAAAGCTGGTTTTGTCTTGCTGCTTAGGCCACGGGGATCTGGTTTCAAATTGACCAGCTTCCAAGTTGGCTCCCCCTCTCCTCTCTTATTTCCCTTTCATGTCTTCTTATCTTTTCCTTTTTTCTCAGGGAGAAAAAAAGAAAGTCTTTTCTAAGACTCTAATGGATAGTCTTTTATTGTTTGTTCATGCCCTGAGATCTCCATTTCCACCCCAAGCAGCTTATAAGCATATTTATTTCAAATGCTTTAGAACCTCATTCCACAATCATCTACTGGGAAGCAACAGGCTGTACAGCGAGGGCATGAGTCCTAGAGTTAGATGAGGTTCAGTTCTGACTTTGACCTTACTAGCCAGACATGCAAACCCTTGGAGCCTCAGTGTCTTCATCTATACAAAGAGCAGTTGGACTGTATGTGTATTGAATATAAGCCCCTTACAAGTAGGACTCTGTGTTACACCCCCAACATATTGCAGGTGTTCTCTTAATATCTATTGAGTGACTGACTGACTTTGAAATTGAAATAATACCAAGATCACAATACGTTGCAATAACTAGATGTAAAATGAGACACATACAAAAAAGCCCAAAAGTATTAAATGAATGAACTGAGTGCCCAGCCTCAAACCTCTCATACTCTATCTAAAATAAAATAAAAGCTCTAAAAGAGATGCAAAGGCAATAGTGATAAAGACTAATTTTACTTTCAATGTTTTTACATAATAAAATGGCGTCTACCTCCTAAGAAACTCTGAGATTGTTTAGCATCAATACCTGAAACATCTGTTGAGAGGTCTAAATTTAACTGAAACCAGGCAACACAATAAAAAGAATAAGATGATTGCTTTGAAATAATGCCCCCCATAAATTTGGTATCCAAATAATAGTATTTTCTTCTGATCCTGTCAAAAAGTAACATACTTTAACAGTAAATACATATTTATATGTTCAAATATATGACCACCTATATATTCATAGATAGATAGATAGATAGATAGACAGATAGATAGATAGACAGATAGATAGATATTCATTTTAAATCTTCCTGCAGCTGTTTGAATTTCCCAGTGGTATAAATCATTTATATTTGATTTATCCTTGGAGGAAGTCTATTGTGCTTGGGAAAACCTTTTGACTATGCTTTTGAAAATATGACCAACACTAGAGGTAAAAATTGAACCAGGGGAGTTAAATTATCCAGTAGAATAGATTGGGAGCAAGGATAGTTATGATATTTTAATTAGGACATACTTTAAGGGTAGCAGAGGCAGGAGACTTAGAGTCCTGAGAATTTAAGGGAAAAATACATGTAAATGTGACTTTGCTTGAGAAAGAATGCCCATCTCTGAAGGAAAATGTATTTGCATCAATATTTTGCAGTATGCTCTGCCCCAAAACTTTAGGAAATTCTTTTTTTAATTTAACATATAATCTGTTTTTTTCCTATGCATTTGGCTCTTTTCTATGCAATTTAAACTGGTAGAACAACTGCTCATTATTAAGTTGATATATTTTGGATGGGATTACCACTTTAAATAAAAACAGACTCTTCATTGGCAAAACTCTTAAGGTTATCTAATTTGAGTGCTTAGCTGACGTTAGTGTGCTAGTTTACCAAGTAGCCTACGGTCCATCACTTCCAATAACATGTGATCTAGTTCACTTTTTGGCAATGCTGTTGGAAAATTTTCCTTAAATGGAACCAAATCTATCTTCCTGTGTCTCCCATACATTGGTTCTAGTTCTAGTCCTTTTGGATTTTCAAAAAAATTTAGCCTACCTTTCACATGACAGCATTTCAGATATGTCAAACTGCTCAGACTGTCTTTTTTTTTTTTCCCTGACCCTGATTTTTCTCTTTTATGTTGTAACGCAATTAAGCTCTTCTTAAGGTCATTAACTCAGCCTCAAAAGCCCCTGTATTACGTCCTATCCTGGGGAATGGGTAATATAATTCTAAACACTGGTTCCTTAAGGTGTGGATGGGAGGAGGGGAATGCAAAGGTGAGATGAGGGGGCAGGGGTCTTCATGGTCAAAAAAGTTCTATTTAAGCTAAAAAAGAAAAAAGTGAAACAGACTTCTTTGTTGCTAGAATTTTCATTTGCATACTTCAATATGCTGTTAGGTATTATGAAACTCCAAGAGGAGGAAATAATGTAAAGTATTTCACAAACTATTTTTAAATAATAATATTTGGAAAGCATATTGACCTTCAAGTTGGACTGAACTGAGTCCCATACACAAGCTTTCCATTTCCTATGTGACCTTGGGGAAAGTCCTTAATCGCCCAGAGACTCATGTTTCCTCTTTTGTGAAACTGGAATAATGAGGCCTACCTCCATGGGAAAACTAGAGACACAGGTAACACACCTTGTACATTGTCTGAGCCATAGTTAGTGCTCAATAAATTGTAGTAATTATTATCTTCTCAAATGTGCCAATAAGTCACAAGCTCTTTCCAAATTAATCATACACAAATTAATCAAACACAACAGTTCCAAATGTGTAAAATTAAGAAAATTCTTCAAAGTGTTTGATTATAGTCTTGCTTCATCCTTCTTTAAAGGAAACACACACCCAAATATATCCACCTCCTCAAAGCTATAAAATAAACACAAGTTACAAAGCATACTGGGATTGATTAGAAAAGAAAGGCAGAAGAAATTTAGGAAACCTTTAAGGGTTATTTATGTTGGATCAGTACCAGAGTTAGATAGGTTGCCTCCCCAATTATAGTGTTTGCCCATCCATTGGAAACAAAAAGCAATAAGAAAAAGTTGTTAAGTCTTATAAGCACAAATATCTGCTTCCCAAACTATCTGCAAATTACTCTTAGTTTTAAATGGGTCCTATTTTTCTTGGGGGTGTTATCGGGGAGAGTAAAAAGTTGAGTTAGTAGCATGAAAATCTGGTGGATCAACCTCAACAATGAGTAATAGCTACCTTATCAGTCATTGTAAGGATTCCATGACATACTGCATTTAAAATGCCTCGAACTGAAGAAATCATCATCATCACCACCAACAGAGGAGAGAAGTTCCCCCAGGTTGTGGAAGTAAGTGGGGGGCACAGGGGGTAGAACTTTGATCCTACAGGTAGTCAGGCGAAGCCATTTGGCCAGGAAAAGCCCCGGCTCAGGTCAATTGCAATGCCAGCTCTGCTCTTGTGTAGATGTGTGACTTTGAATAAGTGATGTTGTTGTCTATGAGGGCCTTAGTTTCCTCACTTGTGAAACTCTCGGAAACATTGTGCCCCCAGAATCCTCTGTGCCCAAGTGATGATTTTGAAAAAGGAAACTGGAGTGTTTGGGACCAGGAAGGGAAATATTGATGACAGGGAGGAGGGAGAAGCGAGCATGACTTGCTCTGGGTGGCTCCTCAGTCAGTCAGCTCTGAGTAGCAGAGAGGGGTGGCTGGGAAAGACTAACTGAATCAAAACCCCCATAGGGATGTCCCCCTGGGTACAGCTGTGCATCACAATATATAAGTTGGTAGCAGTTTTGATGTGTGAGTACTTGTGCATACACCCAATGTGACTCATGCTTTCTGGTCTTAACCAGGGCAGAAGGTTCAATGTTAGCAAATCAGTGAAGAACATAAGCACATGCTTTGCAATGACAGAACACAGTCCTTGTGGGGTTGCCAGATTAAAATGCAGGATGCCCAGTAAAATTTGAATTTCAACAATGAATTTTTTTCTTAGCATAGTAGGTCCCAAATAGTGTATAGTACATACTAAACACTTTTTGATCTTTACCTGAAATTTAGATTGAACTGGGCACCTTGTAATTTTATTTGCTAAGTATGGCAGCCCTGAATACCAAGGTTAGCTGCTCATAAACGAACACAGTTACTCTACACAATGAATGAAAAAGATCAGTCTCACTACAGGATTGTATGCAGGATCAGTCACTTGTAGATATTTGACTAGCACCTCCAGAAGCATCACCTTTACTTGATAACTTGTCAAGATCAGAGTGTCCCTGGACATGGTGTTTAAAGACATGTACTTAAGTGGGAAAATCAGACCTCATCCCTGCTCATGCAGACATCATATTAATAAGCAAGAAAATGTCTTTGGCATTAAATTGACCTGGATATAATCCCAGAACTTTGGTGACTTTGTGTGTGGTTTTACCTCAGATAAATAACATTTTGCACCTCAACCCCATTTGTAAAATAGAGACAACATCATCTTCCTAGGGTATTCCGAGTGAATGCCTTAAGTACTGGAACCACTTACAGGTAGTAAGCACCCAACAAACTTCGTTGAGATCATTTTGTGTTTATGTACTAATTCACTCATTTTGTCTAAATGATTTACTTGACAAAACATAATAAAATGCATTTATTCTTAGCCCCATTTGTTCCAAGAGAGAATGCTGCAGATGAAAAATATATGGCCCTGTGCAAGATGGAGAAATTGTCTAGGGAGGGGAATAATGAGTTTAAGGAAGTAAATGCAGTCATGGATGTAGCACTGAGAATCTCCAATTGAGCAATTTGCTTGGGCATTTGGAAAAGATGAGAAATATATCTGGGTTTCTAAACCATCTTTCAGGAATAGGAAGAGAAAGACAAGTTCATCCAGTTCGTTTTAACGTCCATTCTTTCGGGAAAACGCCACATTCTACTGCTTGGCCTTCATAACAAAAACAGTGTATTGACTTAGTGGGTGTTGCTTCATTGTTCTCCCTTCCTATTGACAACTGTAAAATGAATCCCTGCCCTTACATTCAAGATGCAAAACAAGGTGGTTTTATTTCTCCCTAAATCTATCTATTTCTGCTCCTGAGCCCCATTCTGCTGAGCCCCAGAACCTTTATCTTGGTTACCTCAGAGTTTTGTTCCTGTCCCCTCCATTCCTAGGGGCTGTGTGTATATTGCATCCAGGAGGCTTAAAAATATGCCAAGGGAAGTGAAGAGTTGAAGGAGATGCCTGCGGGCGCTGGGTCTCCATCTGCACATTTGGTTGCTCTAGACATTTCTTACCTGGCCCTCTGCCGTCCTTGGTCCACTTCAGCTATTTGCTTGGAAGGTTATAAAACTACAGAGCATAGCAAGAAGTGATTGAGTGTTAATTGAATATTGATAAAGGAGGAGGGGAGGAGGTAATTGAGTTAATTAGTTGCTAAGGTAACTCTTCCCCCAGTTGGAAAGAGTCAGAGCCAGACTTGACAGAAAGAGATGTGCTATGAGCTCTTCTTTCCACCTTAGAATAAGTCTGAAAAATTAAAGCAAATTGGGACGCAAGAAAGGCACTATGAGTGAAAGGCAGGCCAAAGCTCCCCAAAACAGAGTGACATTGGCTCCAAGAAAAAGCAATGAATTCCCTTCCAGAAGCAAGTAATTAGTGAGATCCAAGTGTGACAGCAGAGTAAGGGGCCACTGGCCAGTAAGCCTACGTGAACTGAAGCAGTAACAAAAATTTGAACTATAAACATTTTTTATACTCAAATTATAAGTGCCTCCAAGTAAAGCTGAGGGAAAATGCTGAGAAATTTTATAGGTGAGACAAAGTTGTTGTTTTCAGGAGAAAGGGAAGTATAGTTATATTTGGTTGAAAGGATGTTTGCAAAGTTAGAGGAATTGACAGTTGACACACCTTCCTAAAAAGTACTTATTTTAATCTTAATCTCTGATGCAAAAAAGGAAAGCTGAGTAATTTGAGATCATGAATTACCTTGTTATTTTACTGATACATTTTATGAAAAAAATAAAATTTTCCAAATCATGTACCATTTCTGTCCCCTCAATTAACAATTTCTAAAAGTCTCCACTCACTGGGCATTGTTTACCAATTAGGAGGCTCCCCCAATCATTGTTTGCTCATAGCTAACAAAATTATAGTTAACATGGCTAAGAGGAAAAGATCCATCTTCTGTTTTCAAACCTGCTTTGGGTGCCCTAAGACCCCAGAACACTCCACTTGGCATAAGAAGTAGAGACAAGATGGTCCCATCGAACATCTTTGTTCAGCTTTGTTCAGGGTTGCATAGGATTTCAATTACCAAACAAAATATTGGTTGCCTCCAGCAGAGTCCTGGATATCCAACTGCCTGCCTGACGTATCCTCTTGGATGCTTTAACGTCACTTCAAAGCAAACTGCTTTCACAGCCCTTCCTCCCTCCTGCACCCAGGAGCTCCCTCTCTCCATGAAGTCACCACCTGACTTCACAGGAACCTCCACACCATATACTCAACAAGGTTCTCGACAAGTCCAATCAACTCCCAATTTCTACTTTGTTTTATCCTCCAAATATTTCTTCAAATTTGTCCTCTTATGTTTGTCTCCAGTGCTACCTCTCCTGTGTAAGCTACACCATCTCTCACTGGCCGGAGTTTCCTTTGTGACTGGATCTATTTGCATTGTCCCATCTGTTCTCCACACTCCGGTTAGGATAATGGTCATGACGTGCAGGTCAGATGAGGTCACCCTCTGCTTAAACCCTTTAATAGCTTCCTGCTTCTCTTTGGATGAAGATAAAAATGATCAACATCAGTGTTCAGGCCTCACGTGGGCTAGGAATGGGCAGCCTCTTCGCCATTAGTCATCCGACTGCATCCCTTTGCTCTCTCCACTCCAGCCCACTGCTCTTTGGTACTTGCCTCAGTCCATCTTTCGGGACATGTGCTGGTAGTTCTGTCAGAAACTATTTCTGCTTCCCTCTGCACTCATTAATACTTCCCAGCCCAAGCATGCTTCCCTCAGAATTCCAACCAGATCCCACCCACCCAGTGAGATATTGGAGGACCCTGACTCTCTCCTGTATCCCTTTTCCCTTTGCTATTTTGTTTCCTGGTAATTTTAATAAATGTCTGGCTGTATGCCACTGGAGTGAAACTTTAGACTGTGCTGGATTGTTTTGTGTCCCCACAACAGATAACTTGAAGTCCTAACCCCTACTACTTGTCAATGTGATTTTATTTGGGATGTGGTTCTTTGCAACTTAAGCAGATTAAGATGAAGTCACTGCAGTTGCCCATAGTCCAATATGACGAGTGTCCTTCCTATGAGAAGAGGGAAGTTTGCACAGAGACACCTTATACGCAAGGAGAGTGTTTGGAAATACAGAGGGAAGACAGCCAGAGAAGATGGAGACAGTGATTAGAGTTAAGCTGCATAAGCCAGGGCATACCTGGGGCTACCGGACACTGGAAGAGGCAAGACACATCCTTCCCAGAGGCTTAGAAGGAGCATGACACTGCCAACGCCAAGATTTCTGACATCCAACCTCCATTAATGTGAGAATATGATTGCTGGTGTTTTAAAGCACCATTGGTGGTACTTAGTTACGTCACCCTAGGAGATGAATACAGGCACTGAACCACAGCCAGAAGGGACCATATGAATTTTACCTCATCTGTCTTCCCAATTCCAGCACAGAGCCTGGTTATATATTCACTTTCTGTAACAATAATCTTCAAATAGGGAAGGTGACTTTTCCTAGAAGCTTTTGGAGAGTATTCATGCCCACCCACAAAATCTACCTTACCCTCAAGTGGATTCATCCACATAGTTTTCAAACATTTTAATAAGAGAAAGAATTGTTCCCTCCTATGCAGGTTTCTGTAGCCAGGACCACCTGAGTCACACGACCAGAGCTCCCCACTTCCCCTGTATTGTATGAGTAATTGCGTAATTGTCTGCTCCACTTGGGTTGCACAGATAGTCAGTTCTGCACGTAGGTGTGGTAATTGGTTAGTGTCCAGAGGACACAAAATGCATGGCTCTAAAGCATGTGCCTACAATAAGGAGTCTGTTTAAATTAAACTGAAACTCAACCCCAGGAGTTGGTTAAAAACAGCTCTAAATGATTACTTACTGAGTGCTGAGCATACGGAGATGATGCTGTTTTTGTCTTCAAATCCAGTAGGAGAGAGAAAACAGGAATACATGAAATGGGAGACACAAACCCAGAAACACTGCAGGGCCTGCAGGTGCCATATTCGTGGCACAGGGCAAAACACAGGAGGTCTGGAGAAATCCAGGACACAGTGCACTAAAAACTAAGTCACACAAAGCAAGTTTGGATACAACGTGCTTTGTATGATCTTATGGATAAATAGTTTGAAATAGAAAACAAAGTTCCTGTACATGTGCCTATATGTTTATCGAATCACAAAAAAACAAAATTTGCAAAAAAGTATATGATGGATGACATATGAGTGAAAGAAAAGGCAGTTGAGATGCCTTTTGTTATCTTAGATACATCAGCAGCATTTGAATTGTTCAAATGAGAGGTAATGCATTTTCTAACTCAAGTGACAGATTTAAAAATCACCTCCAATTTTAAAATTTAAAATCAAATTTGAACGATTTATCTTCACACATATCCCAAAATGAGACAAGCCTGAGGAATGACAGTTTTGGCTCTTAGGGGTCAAGGAGAAATTTTTCCTAACCCTCTGGGTTCTTCTTGGCCTATCATGCAAACAAATGAATAAGAGACATTAGTAGGCGAAAAATAACAAATTTAATTACCTACCTGTGAAGAATTTACATGTCTGTAAATTCTAGAGTCAATAGGACAGCCTGGGGTGTTTATTCTTGAGCTCAGGAGCAGGGTATGGCTGGATGTCAAGGAGGTGCTCTGTATCTGGATATCTGGTTTATCCAATAAAAAGGCTATTTCTAGCGATGACCCCAAATCTGGCTGATCTGCATTATGTTCATGGTAACAGTTTCTCTAGATGCCCCCGGGGCCTCCATTGACCTTAGCCACACATGCCAAGGCGACATATAAGAAAAAAACCTGCTCTGGACATTTCAGGGAGACCTAGCCTCCTGCTCTGTCAACCCTCCTATTATTTTCTCAGGTAAGAATAATCAAGTCAAGGGAAGCCTTCCCTCTCCCGAGTGAGAGGCCTTATCTGGCCATTGTGCAGCCGGGAGTGACTCTGCAAACGGGCACGTTGCAGCACATGGGTTGCTGAGAAACCAGTAATTTGGGTTCCACCCCCTCCACCCTAGAAAGTAAACACATAAATAATACATCTGGTGCCAAAAGAAAATCCTATCGCCCTGATTCAGAGGCTTACATTTAGCGGAAGGCTGCCACAGTGTGCAATATTTAGGTGGTTGGTAAGGGTGACTAAACTTTTAATGTATCTGATAATGCCAAGTGTGAGGAATTAGTCAGAACTGGGCTTGCAAGCAGCAGCATTTTAATGATTTATGGAATTTCTTTCTCTTAAGGTCAGTAGTTTATGATTTGCCATTTTTAAAATGCACTGGAAAAAAAAGATGCATAGTTTGCTTTACAGGAACTGAATAGTTTTCTAAATGCATTTTTCAGGAGGAGGGAATCAGTACAAATAGCCACCACCAGCAGATCCCGTGTCTAACCTAATCACATGAACTCCAGCCCAGATAAGCAGCTTTCTGAATGTTATTGGTGGAAATATGGTTTCCAGAAGGAAAAGAGACCATCCTGAGGTCAAAAAGTCAGTATTATCAGACTGCTGCATTATTCCTGGCATATAATTTTACCTCTGGGACTATTATTTCAATTCAAGTGTACTGGAATTCAGTTATCCTAATCATTCATCTCACTCAGAGGCCTTTTCATATTCTGAGGTGCTGTGTGGCATTCACATTTTTCTTTAGTAGTTGGAGTCACAGGTAGAAAATACGAGAGTTAGTTGAAAAGAGCTAATGAGCACTACCTCCAGAAGCTCAGCTCTCTGCCTGGAGCCCCTGATGAAGAATCAGATTCCCTCCCCACAGGTTGTGATCCTTCATCTAAGTGGGAAAGAAATGCAGGATCTTATATAAGAACCATACAGGAAGTGAGAAAAGGTAGCAAAATTCACACCTCCTGATACTCTTCAAAACTTTTCCACACACCATGTTGCCTTCTAAGATGTATTCCTGTATTTACTGTTCAAATAAACATATATTAGGTGACTTCCATGTGCAGACTGTTCTAACCCCTGGAAGCATGGAAATATATGGGAGGTACTTCTCTTGTTGACAGGAGAGAAGTTTAAGAGAGCAATGACACCCAGGGTGACACGGTGGAGAACATACAGGAATCATGGCTTGGACATCTCGGGCCATGCTCGGGGTACAGCAATCTGAACTTTAGGTAGACGTACACAGAATGCGGAAAAAGGGGAACTGGGAAGAAGTTTCCAGAAAGTGGGAATTGCACTTAAGATATGTCTAGAAGTCAGAGAGCCTAGACCCACACCTAGGTATGAGGACTCTGGTGTGGATGGAACTAAGATTGGGAAAAAGGGATACAGTGAGACACAAGGCTAGAGGGATGGTTGTGTGGGAAGATGCTGAGCTGTTTCTGGAACCCTGCCTATGGACTCTGAAAAGACAGCCATACTGACAAGTTAATAAACGCCAAAACTGCAGTGTGGACACTAGGTCAGAATGACCTGTGGTAGAAATCCAGAGGAGAAATAAAGGAATCCAGAGGGAATAGGAATGGAAGGGAGTAGAGAGGCTCAATTATGATTTAGGAAGCAGAAATGACTATATTCACTAATTGCTCAGAGTAGGAAAAATAAAAATGAAGATCCAAAGTTTCTGTGCTGGTAATGCATATGGAGAGATGCCGCTCATTGACAAAGGGAACATGTTGGGAAGGGTAAGGTTGAGCCAGAAATGCAGGTTTACTTTTGTGCTAACAGGATGCCCAGAGAAGGAGACTTTTTTAATCATTATGCCAGACATTTACCATCTGGAAACAGAACAGTCTCCTTGGGGGAGATTTTGTTACTGTTGTTCTTGGAAGAGTAGCCTGGCTGTTTTGTAAAACCTAAAATTAAAAAGTATCCTCTTGCCCTGGGGTAAAGCTTCCCCCTCCCAAAGTCTTAGGAAGGAAAGCAGGTTCTCACTTTAGTAGTTGAGAAGATAAACAAAGTTGCTTAGGAGTCCAGACGCCTTCTGAAGGAAAATCACTCAGGTTCCATCCAAGATTCAAAGTTAGAGATAACACAAGATACCACCTGCCAGGTCTAGGATCGAGATAAGACCCTAAGTTTCCCAGAGGAGAACTCACCAGGAACAGGGGTTGGGACCCAAAGTCCAGGGGAAATGGCCAGCTCCTAGACAGTGGTAAGCTGAAGTTAGGAATCACTCCTTCCTGGCCTGAGTGTAGGGGAACAGCTTCGGTGACTGGAGCTGGAGCAAGGAAACCAAGAGTCAGTGTACTGAAGCTCCTGCAGGGGTGAAGCAGCCCAGGGAGGGACACATGTCCCAGGGCAGTACAGGACCAGCTTTCAACAGTGATCCTATGTTGTGGTGAAAGAAATAACAAGAAAGAATCCCCAAGGACACCAGGGATTGACTTTCTTTGATTAGTCAATTTTGGAGCATTCTGGACAAAATCAGGGTTGACAGGAAGTCCAAGAGAGATGTACTGGAATTTCTGTTCCTAAAGGTCAATGTACATTTGAGCTACTACCTTTCCATTGAAAGGTAAGATATTTGACTCAATATGTTTAAAAACTGATGAAGTAGGGCACACTGTTCATATGTATGCCCTCCTTGTTAACATAACTGCTCCATTTTTAAGCAATATTTCAAATCTATAGCAGAACAAGAGAAAGAAATCAATGCTCTACATTTGTATATTGTTATACAATTTTTCAAAGTACTTTTGTCAATGCAGGAAATATTTGCTTTTTTGTGAGATCATCATTCCACCTTTTTTATTCTGACTGTTAAACCATTCTTTTCTCTGAGTAAACTATTCCATGGGCTGATCCTGCCAGAGGTTTGGACCTATGTTTGTTTGAGGAACGGATAGGGATGTGACCCAATCAATAAAAATCTTTCCCATAACTTTACTAAGTACACCCGGAAAATTTCTTTCTCTATGCTCATGACCTAAAATGATGATTAAAAACCTGGAACCTGCTCTCATGTCCGAGTCCACGAACATTTTTAGGTTGAAAAAATGCTATCATCCATATCCCAAAAGATTGGAAACTTGTTTAAGATAAGAGGATTAAAATGGGTGTAAGACTTGTCAATTTCCCTCTAAGGGGATTTGGCAACATGACATGGAAGGAAAGGATAGGAAATAGCATCCTCCCCTTTTTTCCCTACCCTTTTCTAGGGGTAGCACCTTCTTACCTAAGATTCTGGCTATTGGGAACCCAGAACTCCTGCTGGAAGAACAATTTCCCTTCTCAAGTCTGAAAAAGAAAACTACAACTCAGGGTAAATGAGGCCAGTCAAAATGGCGGGAGTCTTGGCAGAAGGCGCTCCCCCGTGATGTGTGTCAAAGAAGGACAATGTAACAAATGAGTTTCCCCAGTTTCTCATTTTATTTTATTATGAAGATTTTTTTAAGGTTTCCTATGCCTATTCATACATTAATACTCATTAAATAAATGAACATTTGCTTCCCACAAGTATGATTTATTGTGCAAGCCACACATTTCGCAGAAAGAGTACAGACTCATGGTACTGGCCCTGCATCCAAGTGTTAAGTCTCAAACAAACAACAACCCTTTACTGTGGAAATACAGAAAGAAATCTGATTACCCAATTGGCTTTTTCTCTTACTTTAGTTGCAACAGAACATAGGCAAAATGGGCACAGGCCAGTGTGTGCAGGGGTGTACTGTATAAATATTCGTAATAGTCACATGTTTGTACATATGAAGGTCTTTGCATATATATATTGTGTATATAGAAAATGAATACACATATTATTTACCTGACAATAAGCACCAGACAAGCAAAATTTGTCTCATCAATAATCCCTAACTGGTACATTTTCCTGCTCAAAAAAATCCGTTTTCCAGGTTTGCTAATGAGCAGCAAATTAGCTTTTGTGTTGTATCTCCATTTATTTTTTTTTTTCATCTTTCTTGTCAAGGAAGTAGAAGTAAACTGTAGTCAAATGAAAAGGAGCAATAGAGAGTCTGGATAATCCCTGTCTTTGAAATTAATTTAATTCCCAATATTTATAATAGCAGTAAATAAACAAATACAACTGATATACAGTAGATTATGTGTTCCCCAATATCAGACCCTATTGTTACTCACCCACAGTCCCTAATGCAATACCCCATCCATGGTAGGCATTTAACGATAAATATTCAATTAAATTCCATTAAAGATACGAGCGATCTTATTACTTCACAGGTAACTTGAGTTTCTCAGTTGATACTGCAGCTACCTAGGTCTTCCCATTCCCCTCCCTCATTTTCTAACATCTCCATTGTCAGCAAAAAATTATATCTGAGATGGTCTTACTCATTTGTAACCCTGAGGCCTAGTGTCTCAATGATGCTTAAAATAGCAAGGACAATGGAGCAAGTGTGCTTATCATTGTTCACTGACAGATATATTTTTGCAAGCTCAATAAGCAGCAGATAGAGGCCACCCCTTGGAATCTACGTTCATTGTTATAGTGGCTGAGTGCGCTAAAATTCAGCAAAATTGGAGTTAATTTTATTTAGTAGAAATAGGCTTTAAAAATAGCTGCCTGTGTTAGCATAGTTCTGTAATTTTACCATCCCATAGTGATAATGAAAAAATACTGTTCATGAGTTTTCCTCTTTCATTTGGTTAAAACCCCCTCCTTCATATAAAATTAGATTCTATACTGATAGTATAATTACTGTATAATAGAGTTTGCTCAACTACTCAACACAAAATGCTTTGCTTTCATAGCACTTTAATATGAGCAGCATAATGGGCACCAGCTTGGAAATCAGCATGCCGGGAAGGAATCTAGGACCCCAAACGAGCTCCAGTTTGTAAAATTTGGTTCAGATGTTCAGCAAACTAGTTAATTCTAACCAACTTGACATGCGGATATCAAATATTTTCTGTTCCCAATCACGTGCCTTGCTTAAAAAGAAAATTGTCTGACTTCAGACCCACCATAGACCTGCATGTCCTCGGCTCTCACCACAGGTGCCACCTTGCTTCTAGTGCAGGAGAGGAGGGGAGGGGAGAGCAGGATTTTATCTCTGCTGCATCCATGGCTCTGAAGTCATGTATTGGAAAGTCAGACATACCCCACGATGCATTAGTTTTAAATTAAATTAGACTTTTCTATTTCTCCCACTAAATACTGCTTTTATGGATTTAATAGCTCTGTGTTGTACACCATACACTCCAACCATTTACTCATTTGGGGATAAGAGATTAGCAAAAATAATATAGTGAAACCCCCTATTTACATAATTGCAATTCTCCTTTTGCCATAGTAAAGGCTTTTTTGACCTTTTAAATGTCCACTATTGCCAGAGTTAGCTTAGTTTGCACTGCAGGTCCACTCTATTCATTAATTTCTCTGAAATAACTAGTAAACCACCCTACTGTTGGCTAAGAAACTACAAAAAGGCAACCAGTCTCTTTTACATACTTCTAATGAATGCTAGAGAAAGAGTCCCCCAGAGGGGCTTTATTCACACATTTTCCACAGGGTAACAAATTCAGAAACTCCATCAAATGCCATAAAATTAGGAGATGAACCACAGTAAACAAGGAATTCGTGGTCTATGCCATGCTGCAAAAGCCACACCCACCTAAAGGCATTCATTTTAAAAAATATATTTATAGATCTCGTCAAGGAGCCACTATGGTGGAACTTATGCAACCTGAAGATGCAGTTCAAAATCCATCCCTAGGGAACCCTATGACACCTCCTCCAAAAGGAGATACGCCAAAAATAATTCCTGGTTGTCACTTTCAAAATGTCTTCTGAACCAAAGTCCAAAGGATACTTAACTCCTGGAAATAGATCTCAATATTCATTACTTGAGAATTTTTTTGCTTGGGATAAAAAAGGTCCATGTAACTATATTGCCTGATGCTTTAAATATGTATCTATCAATTGTGCTGACTTGAAATTATAACAAGAAATTCCTGGGAAATTTAAGAATTTCCCTCTCTTCAAATTCCATATTTGCAACATTTTTTTCTTGCCCTGCTCTTAAAAGAAATAGAAGACATGTATTGCATATGTCAGGGATTTTTCCCTACCTTTCTAGGTTCTCCTCAGGTTGGCCAAATAATCAAACTAACAGATTTGTAGGAGACAGATTAGAAGGTGAAAAAGGGTTTAATATATATGTATAGAGGGGATAGATAGATAGATGGATAGATACATATACATATACATATACATATACATATACATATACATATACATATACATATACATATACATATACATATATAGAGAGATATGTGGATTCCAAGGAAAGTGAGTCAAAATGGGATATATATCCTGAGAATAGGCAAGGAATAGAGGACTGAGTCTTCAAGAAGAGAGGAGAAGGATTCACATAATGAGAAGAGTGTGTTTCATGAGACAAAATACAGGTGTTCTATAGATTGTTTTCTTGCCCTTATAGATAGGTTTTTCTTTTAGAAAGGTTATTTCTGGTAATGACCCTAATTCTGAGAAATATCCCCAATTTTCATTCTTTCAGGTAGTTAAGGAAGTGGTAAAAGTTTCTCTTGAGCTTACAGGGCCTTGATTGAGCACACCTCAAAATAATCCACATACCAAAGTGACATGTCTTAGGAAGGCATGTTCTGGACTTGAGAGACCTATCCATCAGAGTTACATTAATAAAAATGTGGTACACAGAAGTACTTATTAAGTATCCCTCTATACACACACTCTTCCCAGTCCCCATGTCTAAAGACGGTAGTATGATGGAACAGATTCTGATCAATGGGATGTGAGAAGATGTGGCCTGGTCCCCTCTGGTCTAAGGCAATGAAAAGCCTTTGTACAGTTCTCTAGTCTCTTTCCCTACCATGGTAACTGAAGGGGACAGACTGTTCTGGAAAGTGCAGCTATCAGATGTTGAAGTTTATATCAGGCAGGTTATCAAACTTTTTCCTCTGCTTCCTACATATAAAAGTCAGCAACCACAATATATCTAGCCTAACTCAATTAAAGCAGTAATCATACATCTTTGTAGTGACAAGAAGTCTTGTAGGTCTCAACAATGGTGTCCATTCTCATCACATTTTTATCACCCAGTTTTAGCACAAATCTTGCTAAGTCAGTTTAGAGACAATCCCCATTCTCAATATTGATCACCCTCCAAATCTGATTAAATTTCTCATATCACATAATTCCCCAGATGATACGTGATGACCTTGACTTGCCTTCAACAACTATCCTGTTAGGGTTGTTTCACTAATGTCCTCTCTACCCATTTGACCCGACCCCACCACAACTACATGTTTTTTCTTAGTAATTGTCCATCTTCTGACCACGCCCTTCACTGTGACTATAAATTCCCACTCCTCTAAGCTGTATTTGGACTTGAACCCAATTCTATCCTGAGGTCTCTTTTCCCATATTGCAATAGTTCCTGAAATACAATTTGTTTGGACCACTGTATTGTCATGCTCTGGTTTTTCTGTAACAGCAGTGATTCTTCCTCAAATTACTAAAAATGGAGCTTCCATACAACCCAGCAATACCGCTTTTGGGAATCTACCCAAAGGACACAAAAACACTAATCCAAAAGGATACATGCACCCATATGTTCATTGCAGCACTATTCACAACAGCAAAGGTATGGAAGCAACCCAGATGTCCAAAAATAGGTGACTGGATCAAGAAGATGTGGTGTACATATATGCAATGGAATACTATTCTGCATTCAAAGAAGATAAACACATGCAATTTACAGCGACACGGACGGAATTAGAGGGGATCATACTCAGCGAAATAAGCTGAAAGAAATAGAAAAATATCAAATGATTTCACTCATAACAGGACTATAGGGA
This sequence comes from Scalopus aquaticus, assembly GCA_004024925.1. Lineage (NCBI taxonomy): Eukaryota > Metazoa > Chordata > Mammalia > Eulipotyphla > Talpidae > Scalopus > Scalopus aquaticus. The sequence continues at coordinate 47,596 of PVIJ01003888.1, read as the reverse complement.
AACGAAATAGGAGAGAGACATGAGGCGGGGGGTGTGGAGGATAAGGGCACAAAATGGAGTAGAAAAGGACACAAGGGACCACGGAGATGGACCACAAGTGAATTGGTGGTGGGTTACCCAAGTGGAATGCAAAATGTAAAAGATATAAATAACAATAAAAATATACATATTTTAAAAAAGACATAAATAATAACAATAAAAAATATTTAAATATAAAAACAGCAGTGATTCTTTGTATTGTTGTCTCTCTTTGTCCACCTACTTGTGCCACTTGATTTCACTACAACTTCTTAAACAGATCAATACATAACCACAATTATCCTGCCAATGCTGTAAAGAACAACTGTTATGAACCTCTCCATTCTCCCAAACTTGTTTATCAACATTAAATCAAATATAAAATCTCAAAATTAAGTTTTAAGACAAATGTTGCTTGAAGTTGACATGTAGAAGAGAACGCTACAAGTTTTTGTCCTGAATATTCTAGGTAAATTTGAACCGCCAATCTTAATATATAATATAGCACCTGGGCAGTGGTGATTAATTACTGCTTTATTGGGAGCATACATATGTTCATAACTGACAACATACCACTAGGTGTGAAGGTTTGATTGACTTAGGAGATTAAGAGATAATTGTGTTTTCAAAGTGCAATCTGTGTGTGCCCACACTCTGTGTTGTGATGGATGAACACTATTCAGAACTCAAACTGGCTTCCATTTGTTCATAAAAGCCAGCAATACAGGGAGACTTTGCTGAAAGAGAGAAGAGTGGGTATCAGAGAAATGTAAAAAGTATGACAGAGAAGCATTTGGGCCAAAAATAAAGCCACCAAATTCAACTAATCTAAAAGAGAGTGATTTATTTTACTTTATTATTTTTGGCCAAATAGCACATTCAGATGTAGATTCAAACAGCGAGCCTGCTGGTTCTCTGTCAGCAAAAATGCTAAATAGGGGCTAACTCGTCTTCCTGGAGAGTGAGGAGCATAGTCAAACTGAAAAACCACCTGAAGTTGGAACCAAAAGCCAATTTAGATCAAGCTGAGCAAACAGACAGATCTCCTAGCCAATTCAAAGCCAAGTTATTAAGAAAAAAAAAAAAGATATATAAGTACAAAAAGTACTTTGTATGCCAAGGAAAACCCTGGGAGAACAATTTTAGGGACTAATAGCATACTTCCCATTTAGACCCAGACCTGGAGTGCAGCCTGGGGCACCTCCCAGGCCCCTATCTTTGCTTTGTCCTGGTAAAATCAGAATAAAATGAGTCGAGGGCAGCCAGAGGGCTGTGTGGGCTACGGAGGAGGGGTGGTTCCACCCATTTGGCCCAGGTTAAAGTGGAGGTTGTTACTTGCTGAGAGCAGATTTGCACTGCCTTCTCTTTTTCCTCTTTTCTTTTTCTTTCTTTCTTTCTTCTTCTTCTTCTTTTTTTTTTTTTTTTTTTTTTTTAGCACCAGCTGAGCCTCTGTCAATTGCCCTACACATTGAGTCACTAACAAGCCAAGGCGTGGGATTCCTACAGCAGCAGTTCTTATCACTGACACCCTCCTCCTCTCTCCAATGACTTTTTTTGGAAATAGGGGGAAAAAAACTTTGAAATCACTTTAGCTTCTGAAAATTGTTTACAAGTGATTTCCCCCCAACCCCCGCCCCGAAGGGGACAGGAGTATATTTACAAAGGACAGTTTGGTCATGGGAGATTTTAAAAGATTATTGAATATATTTGCTGGTGGACACAATGCATGTATATTTTCACTGAAGAATTTGGGGGAGGAGGCATTTTCTGTTCTTTCATTACGTATTTATTGAAAGCAATTAGTTATACCATTTGCATGAACAGAACAGTACCATTTCTTCAAAATTTGTCTTTTTCAGATTATTCCCAATTTTTAATTTTCTACAGGAAATATACTATACTTATATATCAAAATGATATTTTCTTTCTTTAAATTATGCAACTACTATAGAACTAAAGCTTTACATCCTCCTTCATTCAGTAAACATGACTCATTAGATGAAGGTGGACTTGGGATACATCGGGTTAGGAAGTGTCTCCTACTCCTGCAAATGCAATGTTGTATCTGGCTCTGAATGTCCATGTCTGCAAAGAGATTCAGCTAAACTCCAAGTCTCTCTAGCTCTAAAAGCTTGCAAATAGTAATGGCTATGTCACAAAGACTAAACAAGGTGATTCACTAGTGTTGCAAAAAAATCGCTGAAATTGGATTAACTTGGCAAGCAAAACCAACCTTTCCACTGACCACCCAAAAGTCATTTTGCAAACACTAATTTCCTAAGTGACTAAAGAACAATTATTCATGTCTATTCTCCTTAAATTAAATTGGCGGTTCCTTGAGGCTAGGAACAATGCTTTTAATTAATAATGAAATTTCCCCAAACAAAATCAGGACACATTTCTTATACTGCTGAACAAATGGCCTAATAATGAAAGAAGATATTAGACCATCAAAAAGTGCCCAGGTCTCAGAGCTCCCAGCCCAGAGGTGATGTCTTTCCATTGCAATTTCCTGCCATAGAGAGGTTCAATGTAAGAGACTGCTGGGGAGAGACAGTGAAGTAACAATGATAAGGAAGGCTCCAAGAACACTGTAATTGATACAGACTATATAAGGAGCCTAAAACCTTGGCACTGACTTCCTTTTTGCCAGCAGTATTTCTGCAAGAAAATGCCCTCCTCCCTAGGAATCTTTACCAAGGCCCCAGGATTGTGGGGCAAGCCTGGATTGGTGGACTAAGTGCTGGACTTTTGTATTGAGACCCCTCCCTGACAGAGCCTGGTGTCTGGTGGTGCCCAGATGAACAGATCTGGGGCAGATAGGGCTCACCTTGGTAGGGTAGCGCTGGGGGTAGGGATGCAAAGCAGTGGTGAGCTTGAAAGGCGGCCTGCACAAGTCTCTAGCTCAGTCTTTAATTCTATTTTGTCAGAATCAGTAGGAAACAGTGGAGACTGGCCTGGCTGCTTTCCCTGATCCTTTTGACCAGACAGGGTACATAAACAAATCTGGCATGCCAAATGCAACAAAAAGAGAAATAGATTGTTCTACCTGTTAATTTTAGCTGAGATGTTGTCTATTGGTTATTCAAAAAGCAAATAACTATTAATTTTTCTGTTTCCCTGTTGTATGCTAGCAGCTTCATCCAGTCTAAGAGTCTAAGAGTGCTTGTTAGAACCTTGAATTTTCATCCCAATCACCACCATCTTCTGATGTTGGCACTTGGTTTCTCAGTGCCTCATGGTGTCTATCTATAATGTCACTTTTAATTCCGGTCCTTCCTTACCTCAAATGGCTGCTGTGAGGACAAAGGAGATGGCCCAAAGATACCTCCTCTCCTGTCCATCTGGTCCTCTGATTTGCAAGGACCAGATCGGGTTCTGGACTAGAAAACACTAGGATTGTGCCAGAAATGAAAGGAGGGAGAATGGAGCCAGGCAGAAACCCAAGGGGACAGAGAGGCAGAGAGCCAGGCCAGGCTTGGAACACTGGACTGGCCACAATCTCACACATTAAGGTTATGCCCAGTCTCCCAAAATACACATTTACAAAGTTGTATGAACATCTCTGAGTCATTTGGGACTCAGTTGTATTATTCTTGAACTCTCAGGTGCAAAATTATAGACTTGATAGACACTACTGGCGTTTTCTTCCTTTCACCAGAGTATTCTTTGCTTATGGGGGACAGGTCTTGAGTCCCTCTCTGTTGTCAAAAGTCTGGTAGTGACTGATCTAGTCATTTTAATTCATGTGGATCCAACTTAGGTATTTTTGCAGTGCCTCCTGCTTTTCATGCATGCACACACCTTAGGAAGTACGGTGGCTGGAATGAAGTTGTCAAAGAGATCTGAGCAAGTCAGACCCTCCTCCCTGTACATCCGCTCCTCTCTAGTCCCTCTGTCCTCTCACCAGGTCCCACAGGCTTCTGCATCACGGACACCCACCAGGAAACAAATAGAAAGGGCATGACAGGGGCAGCACTGCTCTTTGTCACTGTTAATTGCAAGTCAGTTTATCTGATCTGCTGTAACTTGCTCTTTCTGGAAAGTCTGCATAATTTGGCAATAGAATTCCAAGATTCTCATTTATTGTAGAGTGTGCCTTCTCCGGTTGCTTTTGTCAAGACTCCCCATTTCACCTCATGCTCTCCACTTTTACAAATGCACTGATCTGTGAAAATGAATTACACAGATTAAAAGAGAGCTTTTTTTTTAATTCATTGAATAAAAATGACCGATGCAGACACAGCTCATCCTCATCTGTAACCCCATGGGTTACAGATTTAGATGAGAAAAATTTAGATGAGAGTGTGACCTGACTCTTGGGGCAAACAAACCCAGAAAAGGTTCCCACAAAATAAGCTCAAGCTACGATGCTCCTGGAATCTAGAGTAATGCTGTAAAGATAACCTACAATGATAATCCAATTATTAGGCTGTCAACAAACCAATACCATAATGATATTACACAGTATTATAACTAAAGTTGATCTTTATATGAAGTGGTTCCGCTTTCAGTGAAAGAAACACAATGTTAAATAATCATCTTTCTTTTTTTAATTGATTAACTCATTTTTTTAATTCTCTCCACCCAATCAGCCATGCCCATACCCCATCTGCCTCCCTCCTCCTCCCTTCTCCATCCCCTCTACCCTTTCCTCTATCCCTTCTGCTAAGCATTATCTCCTTCTTACCTACTTCAAATTTTTATTTCTTCTATTGTTTGTGTGTAATTGTTTTTTGGGATTTATATTCCACAGTGAGTGAGAATATCTGAAAAATAACTCTCATCTTATAGACATCTCCCAGTTCACAACTCAAAAGGAGAAAACACTCAAAAGGAGAAAGCATGTAGATGCATATTATCCACAACATGTGAAGATTCTAGGTGTCAATTTGACCTCACCTGCTAGATCAAAGCCAAACTAAGAGCAACCTCCACAGAGGGGCTACACATTAAGTACCCCAAAGCATCCACATGATATATCACAGGGCATAAGGAGAGTGGAGACCCTACCAGTTTTTGTTGTTTCCTTTTAAAGATTTATTTATCCATACAAGAGCTGGGGTGTAGGCCAGAGGTGTGGGGGTGGTGACAGGATTCACCAGAGACAGAATGGGGAGTAGAACAGCAGATTGATTGAAATACACTGCTTAGGGGAGCAGTAGATAAGACAGGAGAGGTCTGCTGCGCCATGTAGTATGGGTCAGCTTCCTGGCCAAGGATCGAACTTGTGCTGTAGTAGCTGCCTACAGCTTCACAGTACTGAGACTTAACCCCTTGCACCACCAGTGAGGCCCGACCCTGCCAGTTTTAGAAAAGTGATCCCAACGAGGTTCCTGGAACTATCAACTTTCCCAGCTCCAGCAAGCACCACTCTCACCTTGAGTTTGGAGCTCTTGGGAAATGAGAAGTACAGCATATGTAGAAGTTGTACTTGTGGCCTTGAATGTATTTAAAAAGTTGACACTATGTGTTGGAGAGGATGTGGAGGAGAGGGAACCCCGTGCACTATTGGAGGGAACATAAATTGGTGCAAACAGTGTGGAAAACAGTATGGAGAGTGCTCAAAAAATTAAAATAGGACTACCATATTATAGTTATTCTACTTCTGTGTATTTATCCAAAGAATACAAAAACACTAAATCAAAAAGATATATGCACTCCTATATTCATTGCAGTTATTTACAATAACCAAGATATGGAAACAACCTATGTGCCCAAAAACAGATGAGTGGATTGAGAAGATGTGGTATATGTGTTCAATGAAATATTAGCCCTACAAAAGACGAAATCTTGCTATTTGTGACAACATGGATAGAAATTGAGGGAATTATGCAAAGTCAGGTGGCGAAGACAAAACTATATGATTTTATTAATACATAGAATGTTTAAAAAAAATATAAGCAATTCATACATGTAGAGAATAAATTAGTGTCTACCGAAGGACAAGAGGTTGGGGGAGGACAAAATGGGTAAAGGGGGTTGATTATATGGTGACTAATGGAAACCAGTCTTTTGGTGGTGATTGTGATGTATATGAATGTCAAATTATAATATTGTACCCCTGACTAATATAATGTTATAAACCAGTGTTACCTGACTTTAAAAATATTGACACTTCTGTTTCCTTGTTCATTTGCATAATGTTTTTTTGTTTTGAGTAGAGGAAAGAGGAGGAGAAACAAAGAGAAAAGAGGAAACACACTAATCCAAGCAGTAAGACACCCTCATCCCCACTTGCAAGTTCTGGTTCTTCGTTCAATATAAAATTAGCAAAGTTTGGCAAAAAAAGATTTCCTCATTTCTGTGCTAGCTAATCCTATAATCTGCTCCAATGCGTATTGTGAAGAATAAACAGGAAAAGCAGGAAAACCTCATGGTTCTGCACCTATGGAAGAGTAAGTGCTCATTGAAGGGTAGCTTAGATGGATAGAAAATGAACCCCCAGTCTCACAACAAGAAGCAAGTAAGAGTGTCCTCTCTTACAATAAGCAAAAGCATGGCTGGAATCAGTCCCGTCACAGGTCAGCACAACACTCCTGACACTAGCTACGGACACTGACTGTAGCGATGGACTCCTCTGCACTCCTTTGTCACTTTGGACTTTTCCATTGGGTGCTCCAAACTGTTTGCAGTGTTTCTCATTTTGGTTAGAACAAATTATTGTGTGGACCTCTCCTGTGCATTGCAGGATATTTAACATTCTGGGCCCCTCCCACTAATACCAGAAGTTCCCCCAGTCATTATAACACCTCGTAAGTTTCCTGTTGCTCCACTGGAGACAAAACTCCCTCACTTCACACTTTTCAGTAGAGCAAATGTCATTACATCCTCTTCAAACTGGGGAAACTGAGGCATAGAAAGAGACTGACAAAGTTAATCAGAGAATACAAACAGCAAAACATAGGGAATGACCTCAATAGATCACAGTGAACAAGTCAGGCAGGGGAAGGAAAGTTACTCAGAAAGTTTTTCCAACTATACGCAAACCCTGCAGATACCAGCTGCAGTGAAAAATCAATCATAGTGAGTTATTGATATTGAGAGGAATGTGTATATTCCTCAGAGTTTGAAAACAGAATAAAGGTCAAAAGTGCTGCAAAGAATTCTCAGAGATTTTCTTCACTCTACCTGGATATTCCAATAAGAGGTAAAGGGGAGAGGTAGAAGAGAGAGATCACAACCCTGGACACCTCACTACAAAAAAAAGCAAATCCCCAAATTGATCCCATGCCAATTTCATCCTCAGGGTTGTAATACCTTGCCAATCCACTGTTAACATCAACCCACAAAAAGACTTGTAAGAATTAGCATCTAGTTACAGCATTCATAATGTGTAATTCTCTTTAAGTGATATTACCATCTTATTTCCTCTCTGTCTCTCATTGTCATGGAGTATCATAGCATTTAGGGGCTTCGTTTGCTTGTCCATTTGTTTGTTTGTATCTCCCACTGTTTTAAGGAAGCCAGCACAAGAAAGTATAATTCTACATGATGAAATTTATTATGTAGCTAATTCTTCAGGAACAAGCCTATTTTAAACAAACAGATATACCTGTGTTGAGCTGTGTTTCTTCAACTTTGTATAAAGAAGACTAGATGGAGTTACCTCATGCCTATGCAGAAAGGACAGAAGGTTTAGTCCAAGGACTTTATTTTAAGTCTCTAAATCAACTTTCTAACCTTAAAGGAAAACAGCTTCTGCTATGCCACAAGCTCAGACGTTCATGTGTGGAGGTCCTCAGAGCTGAAAGTCAAGTTGCTAAGGGAGTCCTCGTGGCTCTGGTAGCAGCAGTTCTTGAGGACTCTGCCCCAGTGCAAGCCACAGAGAGAGGGCCCAGGGATCAGGGGCCCTCCAAGCCCAGCTCACTGCAGGCCAGCCTTGTGCATCAAGGACAGCAGTGGCAGCGCGTGCTCGAGTGCTACGGCAACCCACACTCTGGCTACTCAGACGAGTGGCCTGGATCCACTGAGGCCCCTGCGTGGGATTCCCCGTGGGAGATGGCTGAGCCAGCATAGGGTGGGTCTCCACATGCCAGCTGGGCTTAGCTTTTAAGTCCCGAGCGGGTTTTGAAAACACACCAGTCAGGTTCTAGCTCCCACCAAGGCCATTCAAGATTTTGAGACCATTAAGGAATTATAAATGGACCAAGCAGGCTTGAAAGTCAGGTGCCCTGAAGGGGATACAATTGAGATTTCAGAGGGCTTCTCCAGATTCATCAGGACTCAGGCCTTTGAGGCCTCTACAGATCTCCAAGAGTTTCACATGTAATCTTTGCTTCAAACTGCAGCCTGACTGCTGCTCCTACCTCTGGCCCTGCCTCTGATATCACCTGCTTACTGGCACTGGCAGTCTGTTCCCAGTGTCTCTGAAAGAACTATAACACTGGTGCCTGGTCCTCTGGCACCACTACCAGCTGAACAGTGCTGACCAGCACTGCTAACTTGTGTCTGGCCACCTCGTAAGAGCTGTCAACCACTTCTGAACCTCTGATAACTACCCCTGGTGTTGTTGCCCCTGGCTCTGTCTGGTCCAGCACCTGAACCTGTCCAGCCTGGCCTCCAAATAGGTGCTATGGGCCGCTGCAATGCCGCCTCAGCAGCGCCACTGTGCTCACCTCCTGCTGCCACCATGAGTAAGGCCCCGTCCACTGCTTTTTCGTATTCCGCCAGCTACGGGCTCTCATTGAAGGGACACCGCCATCTTGTACAAGCAGCTTTTGATTGGACTACTGGACACTGCGGGCACTATCTGGAGTAGCATAGCCAACCATTTCTTTCTTAATAAACCCTATTGTTGCTACGTCCCGAGTCTGAGTTGTATCTTGCAGGTGTAAGTGTACAGCATCCATGAACCATGAAATCCCCGCAAGCTTTGAATAGTGTCAAGTTTGACCTCAGTACTCTAAGCCTTGAATCTCTCCTGTGTACTCTGGACCTAAGTATAAAAGAACACTTGAGTTCTTATTAAGGGAGCTAGAGTCTTCTGAATTCCTTCGTGTTCCAGCTTCCATGCAGGTTCATCTAAAATTAACGTTTCTGATTTTTTCCCCCATCTAACTGTCCTTTTCATTGTTTAGTAAAAAAATTTCAAAAGTGTCCAAAATTAGAAATGCAATACTAGAATCTAAGAAAATATATAGAATGATTTCATCAAATATACAATTACTACTATTACTACTACTACTACTACTACTACTACTACTACTACAACACACACACACACTTAGACACACACACACACACACACACACACAACACAAGAGTAGAGGGTGAGGGAAGGGCAGGCAGTGGTACTGCCTACATTTAGTTCCAAAAAATAAAAGCTATACGATCACATGCATGGTTTTCAGGTCAAGAGACATTTTTGGAATACCAGGCAGTCACATGCCAGCTACTAGGTGAGTAGCTAAAGAGGAGAATTGGACAGGGCAAGAGAGATGAAGGGCAATTAACACCAGTCCCTGGAGTGTGCAGTGCCCCTTGTCTTCCTGGTATGGGAAAAACCATGACTTTTCTTTTATTTCTACAGGCTTCTAGGAGTCTCCTCTCTAGGATGAGGATGAGAAACAGAAGTAAAAGAGGGGGGAAAAGAGTGAAAATAGGTAACAGGAGTTACAAAAGGAGGGGAAATTTTCTAACAATCATTTAGGACCTGAGATTTTCAATAGTCTTCAGAGCTCCTAAGATCTAATAACAAGGGGCCAAATGATTTTTTTTTATGGGAACATGTACCCTTTTTTATATAAAATGCTATTTTATAGACATTGATTCATTTATCAAACAGTTATAGGACACCTAACACACCAGGCAGTGGAGAAACACAGATACATTTGATTGGGCTATTTACTGATCATACAGATTAAGTATTGTTCCTACTCCTCATGCCCTCCTTAAAGAAGGAACCTCCAACTATATACTCTGCCATGTGACAGAGCAGGAATATGTTATCAGAGAGTGGAGCATATTTCTCTACTCCATGGATAATGGGTTTGGCTAGTTTAATCGAATTTTAGTGCATTTGAGGTGAGTGAGCCAGGCTTTAAGTGTATTTGCACAATTTGCCTTCATATCTTATGCTCCCCAATTCTATAAGAAGTGATTGCTCTAAAAGTCATTGATTCAAGGAGAATGGAAGAGATTTGTTTTCAGTTCTCAAACTAGAGATCATCTATGCCCGGTCTTGATCAGCCAAACCTCAGCAGACTTACAAAACCAAGGTAGAAAAATGTCAGTGGTTGTATGACGCTAGGATTTTAACATTGTTTGTTTTGCAGTATTATTGCAGCAATAGCTAATTAATACACTCACCAATAGTGTGACTCACCGTAACAAGCTATGAAGTGTGCACATTTGTATATATGTGTGTTTTGTTCTGCATAACTATCGCACATAGAGATTCATGTGCCCACTAAGAGACAGAGAAATTCTGTGCTATTCTTTTGCAGCTATATCCATCTCTTTCCCATTCACACCAACTCCTTAAAGCCATTTTATAAAAGGAGTCATATTGTATGTGACCTCTAGGATTGACTTTTCCACTCATCACAATTCCCCTGGAGATCCATCTGAATCGTTCTATGTATTAATAGTTTCTTTTCATTGCTGAGTCGTATCCCATGTTGTGTATGTGCATCAGTTTGTTTAACAATTTACCCACTGAATTATAATCTGGACCATTTCCAGTTTGGGTATATTATGAATAAAGCTGCTACAACATTCATGTACACATTTTTATAGGAACATAAGTGTTCATTTATTTGGAATGAGTGACCAAGGGTTATATAGGTTATATGGCATGTGCACGTTTAGTTTTGTGAAAAGCTGCCACATTCATTCCTTCCCAGGCTGGCTATACACCTTACATTCTCTGCAACAGTAATGCATGCAGTTCTCTCTCTCTCTCTCTCTCTCTCTCTCTCTCTCTAATCCCCCACCCCCTTACACACTCCACACTAAGGCTTTATCTTTCTTCCCACCACCTACTCCTTTGGTCCTTTTTTCATCCTACCATTTCTTCTTAATCTTAGAAACTTCAGTCATTAATCATCAATGTCCACTAGATTATACTTATTTGCTTTATCAGTTCATTTGTTTTGATTTATTATTTTACTCACATATGTGAAATCATATCCAATATATGTCTGATTTACCTTGCTTCTCATAATTCCCTCAAGTTCTTTCCTTTTTACCACAAACAGTAGCACTTCACCTTCCTTTATGGCTGAATATTCCATATAATTACATAAAATTACCAGAAATACAATTCAAATAATATTCCATTCCACATCTTCTTAATCCAATCCTCTACCAGTGGTCACTTAGGTTGCTTCCAAATCTTAATTATTATAAATAATGTTGCAATAAACATTTGTGGAGCAGTCACTCTTTTATGTTGATGGCTTCATATTCTTTGGATAAATACCCAAAAGTGGGATTGCTGGATGTCATTTTTAGATGTGTAATGTAGGTCCAGACCACTTTCCAAAATGCCTGCACCAGTTTTCCCATCAACAATGTATTAGATTTCCTCTTTCTCCACATTCACTCCAATACTTTTTGTTAGAGGTCTTTTTAATGTATGCAACTATCACAGTTTTGAGATGATATCTCATTGTGCAAGTTTTGACTTGCGTCTTCTTTATTAAAAGTGATATGTGTATAGACTTTCTGTATCTCCTCTTTAGTAAATTATATTTTCAGATGTGCTGCCCAATTTATAATTGGGTTGTTTGGGGTTTTTTTGTTTGTTTTTTATTGTTGCTGTTGTTAGTTTGGATGAGTCCTTTGCATACCTTGGCAATTAACCCCTTGTCAGTTGTATGATACATATATATCTTCTCCCACTTAGGAAATATTTTTAGTCTGATATTTTCTTTCATGGTGTAAAATATTTAAATTTGAGGTGGTCCCAATTGTTCATTTTTGCTTTTATTTCCTTTGCCATAAGGGTGAAGTCTTCAAAGCCACCTCTATCATTGATGCCATGAAGCATATTGCCAATGCTTTCTTCTATGCATTTTATTGCTGCAGGTCTTGTATCTAAGACAATTTGAATTTATTTTTGTTATAGAGTTAAAAGTGATCCAGAATCATTCTTTTACATGTCATACTTAGTGTTCCCGGCACCAATTGTAGGAGATTCTCCTACCACCATTGTATGGTTGTAGCTTCATTGTCATAAATTAGGTATTGAGATATGCAAGGATTTATATCTAGGCTTTTAATTCCGGTTCCATTGATTTATTTGCCTATTTTTATTCCAATAAATTTTTTTTTAGTTACTATAGTTTAAAATAAGATAGCAGAATGCCTCCATTTTTCTTCTATTTTTCTCTGGGTTGCTTTAGCTATTTGGGATCTTTTATGGTTCCACATAAATTTTAATATTTTTGTTCTACTTTCTTGCAGGAGACCATAGAGCTCTTAATGGGGATTACATTGACTATATATATTTCTTTTAGTAAAATAGTCATTTTAACTATATTAATTGTCCCCATCCATGAACATAGAATTGCTTTCCATCACTTTATGTCTTATTCTAAATCCTTTTGATAGTGTCTTATAGTTTTTGTTATATAATTCCCTCACTTCTTTAGATGGGCTAATGCCTAGATATTTTATTCTTTTTGAAACAATTGCAAATGGAATTATTTTCTGAATTTCCTTTTCCTTTCATTTGTTATTTGTATATGAAAGTACAATAGATGTAATTTTTGTAGCCTGCCACTTTACTGTATTCGTTTATTGTTTCGAATAGCTTTTTGCTGGAGTCTTACCACAAGTTATTTACTTACCAGAAGTTATTAATGCTGGCATATTTTTTCTAAAAGATGTTTCTTTAAAAAAACAAAACCCTTCTGGCATGCTAATGCCTTAAACTAGGGCTGGCAAAGAGGGGCACTGCTATCCAACTATTACCCATAGCAGACATCAGTAATCAGCTACGACATGCTCTCCCATCAAGCCTAAATGTGATCAAAAATCCTGCTCATCACAGTGCTTTTGGCAATCATGTCAAATATATTAGAATTGGAACACAAAATGAATCCCATATATCAACACTGCCTTAGGCGAAAATACAAAAGAGGGAATTTCACCTGATTTTACTTCTGAGAGGTGGCATGGAGGCATAAAACAAACACTAAATTGAGAACCAGGCAGCCAGGTACATATTTCTGTAACTCTAATCAAGTTACTAAATTTTTCCTGGCCTCACCTTCTTCGTATTTTGAACATAGAATCATTAATTCCATAGCCTCTACGCTAAGATGTTTCTATCTGAAATATTATGACTTTAAAGGAAAAAAGATTACCTGTCATCTCCTAGTTCTACAGGACAGGGGTTCTATGAATCCCTATCAGAAGGTTCCCTTTAGAAAGGAAAGATCAACTATAACTATGCTGAGAAGGCCAAATGAAACAATGAATCTTAAAATAGTTTGCTAGTTGTAATATGTTCTAGAAAGAGAATTGAAAAGATTTTATGGTTATTATATATCATCATTGTCACTTCATCCTCCATCCTCTTCCTCACCAAAAGCCCAGGGCAACTTAACCAGAGTTTGGGGCATACACGAGGGAAGTTCATGAAGATGATTTCCCTATTGTCCTACTAGACAAACCCCCAAAACTTCAGAATCTAACTGTATGTGAAGATAGGGCTTTTTAAAAAGATGATTAAGTTAAAATGAGGCCAGCAGGGAGGGCCCTAATCCAATCTGATTGGTGTCCACGTGCAAGGAGGGAATTTAGAACCTAGTACACCAGAATGGGGTGCACACCCACAGAAGAAAGACTCTGCAGGGACACAGTGAGAGTTTCACATGTAAGCTAAGGAGAGGGGCATCAGAACAAACCGAATCTGCCGACACCTTGATCTTTGACTTAGGGATTCCAGACTATGAGAAAATTCATTTTTGTGATTTATGTCACCTTATCCGTGGTTTTTTGTCATGGCAACCCTAGAAAACTAATGTAGATATTGCCTACATATTTATAGGATTGTGATTATTACATGATTAATTACATTACATCAGAATTCATACAATTATGTAACTATAAAGGATGGCTTTTACAGCATAGAAATCATACCTCAATAATTCTGACTTTAAAAATGCTACTATTCAGAATTGTAAAGTTTAACAGGTATAATAATATCTCTGTGAAGAGCTTCCGGACCATGACTTTTTTTTTTTTTTTTTTGAAAAATGCTGTCATTTAAATGGAATTAAAGAACTAAAAATTAAGTGCCATTCTTAAAGATTTGCTTTAAATTTTCCAGTGCAAAAAGAAAACAGTTCTACAAAAATAAGGATCATGACATACCATTGACCCTCTGCATCTGTGACTTTCACATCCATGGATTCGAAAAATTGTGAATGGAAATTACGTGCTGCATAATTAGGTCTACAATGATTGTAGCTATACTGAAAATACAGACTTTTTCTTCTCATTATTCCCTAATCAATACAGCCTAACATTTATTTACATAGCACTTATATTCTACTAGGTATTATAAGAAATCTAGAGATGATTTAAAGTACATGAGAGGATGTGTGTAGATTATATACCAATATTACAATCATTTTATATAAGGGATTGAGCATCCCCGGGTTTTAGTATCCCTGGGGGGGTTAACTATAATACAATCTCTATTATTATGGCTTTTTACACTATTTATTTGTTCATAAATATTTACTGGCTCAAAAGTATAAAACTTAAAGCTATGTAGCTAATCCATATCTAATATATTAAGTGTCAATTTATAGTCCTTTTTATTTAAAGGTTCTTAACTGTTTTGTTCATAAAATTATCAATATTCATAAACATCAAACACTGAAATGCTTTACTCTTGCTGTGATAAGTACACATTTTTGTTTTTAAGGGACAGAGATTTCGATACATAAAGTTCATTACATGTAGAATGTTTATCTATATTTTCACAGTGTTTCATATTGTTTTTTGGATGGACAGGTTTTGTTACTGCTAATGACTTTATCAGGCTGATTACACATCATGATAACTAGTACGATCACTCAATCATTGATCATTCCAAATTCAGAAATGCCATTAATCACAGTGAAGTGAGACATTTGGTTACTCAGCTTTTAAATGCCATGGTCAGGGTCAAAGTTAAAGCCAAATAGACAATTTGGCCAAATACTTATTGAAGCTGAAGAAAAAACTAGTGCATTGTTCTATGAATGAACTGAATTGAAATAAATTGAATTATGGTATAAGTTAATCAAACTGAAAAAAAAAGTGAATCTATAAATACAAAAGTGCATACCCCATCATTTTGTTACATGAGTAAAAGTACCAACATTATATATATATGTTGTTCTCATTCATATAAACAAATGAATCTGTAAGTATACATGCTCTAGGAGCATCCCTGCAGTAATCCCAAAGGTCCAATTTCAAGTCCCCAAAATTCAGCTTCCCAATGTAACTGACCCTTTTCCCAAAATTCAGCTTCCCAATGTAAATGACCCTTTCCTTGGTGAGTTTCTAAAACTACAATTCAGAAACTACTGCAACTGGACTTGCAAGGGTGTGGCTCTACCCTTTCCTTTTTACTGCCTAGAGATTTCTTTTGGTAGCTCCTGATAATTTATAAAAACTGTTCAGCAAGGCATCTGTGCCTGCAGGACTGGCACCCTTCCTAGGCCCACCTGTAACTTCATAACAAATGCTTTAATAATCGACCTGTTTGCTGCCTCTTACCCTTCACTGCTTTGCTCTAAAGACATTTGTTTTTTAAACCCAGTTGAGGAAAAAGCTCTGAACAAAGCTGTTTTTTCCATGATTCTTTCCATGGCCTGCCCACAGGTCAGCAGTTCATGATGCCAGTGCCTCAAAGCATAATTATTAGATGACTTATTTCCTCCCTAGGCAGCACAAGCTGTTTCCTTCTTTCATAAGGTAAAATGTGTGCTGTATTCCATAATCAATCAAGTAGGGAAAATCACTACTTAGCATATGTACAGTCAAGAACAAATTTTAACACCAATTAGTAACAATATGAATTTAAGTCAGAATAGCCAATTTGCTAGTATGAAAATCCTATTCATGAAAATGTTTCTTCCTTTTCTACATAATAACCGTCCTATACAAATAATTGAGAACCTGAGAGTAAGCA
This sequence comes from Scalopus aquaticus, assembly GCA_004024925.1. Taxonomy (NCBI): domain Eukaryota; kingdom Metazoa; phylum Chordata; class Mammalia; order Eulipotyphla; family Talpidae; genus Scalopus; species Scalopus aquaticus. Next base: position 31,434 of record PVIJ01003888.1, on the reverse strand, counting down.
ATCTTGTATTAATATTTTTAATTGCTTCCATGGATAGCCTTTGACTTCACCTAGGTAAAAGAATGTGCAAAACTAGTCCAGCTGATCATGTATTAGGGACCATCACTGAGACACTGGGGCTAGTTAAAGCAACCCTAAAGTTAAGGTAGCACATGGTACCAAAAAAAAAAAAAAAAAAAAAACACTGGAATTGATCAAATTCTAGTCTAGGTCTTCCTCAACCTGACTGTGAGGTAGTGAGCAAGTCTATTTCCCTGTCTGAGCCTCAGCTTCTTTGTAATAGAGTGGAGAAAGCAATATGTGAAAGAACTTTGCTATCCAAATGTAGATGATCAGTAACGGAATTATAGCATGGTTTCCCAATGAGTTCAAGGTGAGAGCAGCACTATGTCTGGTGCTATGCTGTAGATGTGGCTAGAAGTTTGTTGGAAATAGACCAAGTAAGAGATTTCACTACATGTCTCATAAGAGTAGTTTTCCATTCTCTGCACTTTATGTCTTTGGAAAGGAACTTTTCCAAAAATTATCTGTAGTCACAGAATATGCACAACTGCTTCTTTGGATAAGTGCTTTTCTATTACGGCATCAGTTTTCAGACCTTGAGGCTACAAGATAGGTGGACAGTCTCGTGTTCTCTAGGGATTAAACAAAAGGCATCCTTCATGGCAAATGGGTTCTCTAATTGGTCTCAGTATAATATTTAGATTTACAAATTTATGTTTTTCCCCTCCAATGAATGCATAGCAATATATAATAGAGACATAATTAATTGAAGAAACCGCATTGTAAGAATTAAAAGCCAAATATAGAAATTTAGGCAAATGATGTATGTGAAGTAAAGAAAATGTGGCAGCATTGTTAAAAGAAGAAAACAGGAGATATTAAATATAGGCGAAGAAAAGTCTTTATGTCTTTCAAGTTAACTGAACGACATAAAGAAAGAAAATTTTAGACATTAATAAAGACCAATACAAACATTCATGGAGTAAAAAATTATCTTGGGGAAATAGACAAGAATATATTGAGTTTAATTAAATTATTAAAACCTTCAAGACTTCCTAGAGTTCATCGAAGAAGCTCTTGTTGAAACCTGTAATGGATAGAGCATTGTGTGAGGGACTATAACGCAGGAGAAGGGGTGGATCACGTAGGTTTGAGATTCAGTGATGCCACTTAGTTACAGACTACCAGCACCGCACTCAATTCCTTTGGGCCTGATTTCTGCAACTATAAGGTGAATTATTAATCTAGATCAAAAGTAATAAACTGAAGATATGTAGGCTGATCACCAAATAAACTAAAAGTCAAACATTTTGCAAACGTCATAAAAATCGAGACTTGGATTTCTCTGAAAATTTGGAGTAGCATTTAATGTTGGGTCAACTTCCTGTATGTCAGCAACAGCTTGGACTGATCATCTGTGCCAGGATTCTCTCCCCTTTCCCTAGTGGTGCCTGGGTTTCTAAATGTGCATATCCAAACTTAATCTTGCCCTGCTTCACTCGTAAATTACCTGCCAACTACCAGAAAATTTACACTCGCCACCCTGGATACTAGTTCTCTATCATCCCATTCAGTTCTCAGACTCCACAGTTCTTTAAAGTTCTGCGCCTGGATGGAAAGTCCAGTACAATGAATTCTCTTCTTACTCTGTTTTTCAATCATTCATTAATTGGAGAAAAGCACTTAAATAATTGGATCTAGAAATTAAAACTAACATACTGAGGATCTGAAAACTCCTTTAAAAAATAAACGACCTAACTTCCACTCTCACATGTTGCCATGGTATTTATTTTAGCTTTCGACTCATCCACTTTGCTTCTTGTCCAACTTGATTTCTGTTTTATAGTCATATTTACATAGACTTTCCACAGTAATTAATTTCAAAGCATAACATTACGCTGGTTCTTTGAACTGAAACTTATAATGTTTACTTAATGAGAATAATAGCTGGATACCAAAGATGGAATTCTTGAAGCTTCTTAGACAAACCTGGAGAATTTTTCTGCAAACACTAAATCTTTATCTTTGAGCATCTTTTGAAACTACTTCCATAAAAGGAAATCTATTCTATTTTGACCAGACTGTACACAAACATGAGGTTAAATATGTTTGCCTGACACTTTTCAATACTCCTGCTTTGAATGCAGCAGTTTGTTTTGCTGCCATGTTTCTTTCAAAGGATGTGATTTGTAAGAATTTTAAATTCATCAAAATACCTATGAGCAAAAAATTTTAGTAGAAAGTGTTAGCTTGCTGCTTACATGCTTTTGAATGTGAGAGATTTTACCATATGCTGCCATATCATTTAGATTATGTCTAAGTGATGCCAAAAATCTGGAGGAAAAAAAGGGAGATTCTTTTATCTATATGCTTTATTTGCAAGTCACCAAATAGCTAGCTGTTTCAGATCACCCAGCTGTGTGGTACCACATAGCTAAAACATCTGGATGATTAGCAAAATTATTCCTTTTCATCAAGATATTTTGTTCTCCTATGGACAATCTCCAAGCTTTACGTGGATGTGCATAAGTATATGTGTGTGTGTGTGTGTGTGTGTGTGTGTGTGTGTGTGTGTGTGGGTGTGTGTGTGTGTGTGTGTGTTTACACATGCACATGTGTTTCTAAAATGTCAGTTTTAAGCAAATGCTTCAAATACAAAATGCAGGATCAGATTCACCTCACCTTCTGCTGGACATTTCTAATACAGGCTTTGTTCAATGTTATGCCCCTCACCACCTCAGAGTCTCATAAGGGAGCAAGGAGGACATCAGCCCCCTGAAAGGAGAGGAGGAGAAACAGTGCTCCCATTCCTGGCAATGCAGGGCTCTGCCCTGAGCATGCGCAAAATACTGTGACACCTGTATAGAATGAATAACCAGAGGCTAGAGGGGCCACAGAATAATCCGAAGTTACAATTTAAAGATTTTGCACCAGGTTTAGTCTCTTCATCTGCATCGTTTTATTTGATTCTTTCAATAACTCGATGAGGCAACGACTATTATTCCCTGCCCATTCCTTTCTTACAAATAAGGGGGCTCAGAAAAGTTAAGTAACTGGTAGTGGTAATGTTGACATTTGAAGACAAGTTTCTGTCCCTTCTCAGATGCACCTCTTAATAATGTGGCCACAACTGTCTACATTGTCCTGGTGGTATCTGGTCTGGCCACCAAAGTGCCCATGGAGCACTTTCAAAGCATGTCACTCCATGCCAGGGGCTAGTGCTGGTTAGGGCTCCTCCTGGCTAGATTATAAAGCAGGGTGTGTTCAGCCACTCCTGTGCTGATACAAAACTTCGTTACTGAGCCTTTAGTTAATTTCCTAAAATCTTTGATTGGGGTTAGAGAAGAGAGTGCTGAATTTACATGGTTTTAAAACTGCAGCCATGTCATCTGAATCACCAAGGTGGAATAGACATGACCTGTATTGCTGAGCTTCCAGGTGACATATTTCTTGAATTTTCTAACAAAGCTAACCTCAAATACTATCTGTACTTTCCCCTTGTCAGTCTATATTTTGATTTGAGGTTCATAAAATTAGACTGCTGAAGTCTATGGGAAGCTGTGGCCTCACCTACCATCTTGGAATGTTTAAACTCTTGCAGTTATGGATGGCTGCCATTGTATTTCTGTTCCCACTAGTATTCTTAATAGAGCTCCAGTAAACTCTGAATCTAAGGTGGCACTTCTTCCCCTCTCAACCCCCACCCCCTACCCCCCCACACACAAATGCATGTTTTAGCTCTTGGATTCTAGGCTGGCATGATATGTCACACCATGGTACCATGAGACAGACAATAGAAAGAATTGAACACAGAAAACTTTTGAAACTGAACAAGCAAATAATTGTCATCCCAATTATTTCATTATGGCTGACAATAGAATAACACAATAGACTAAGTGGCTCCCAGCATGGCAGGACAATCATAAAAAGACTCAAGACAAAAAGAGTATTTCTAAGAGACAGCAGAATTCATACAATATGTCATGTACAGTAAAACCTTGTTATTCTGATCACAGCTCTTTTCCCCCCAAATAATATGTAATTCAAAACAATTCCCATTTCTCAGTTGCCTGGACTGTCTTATTGTTAGTTTATTAAAACACAAGCTCTTTGTAACCTGGCTAATTCAAAGTCAAATTTTGCCAGCCCCTTACATGGTAACTCAGGAGCTTTTCCTTTCACCCTGATTCATCTCTTGGGCTCCATCTACCCCCAAATCACTTTCACAAATGCAAGTGTGCAGAATAAAATAAAATCACCATGCTGAATAATGAGATCAGAAAAATGTAGGTTAAATATCTGTTCTGTAAAACAAGGCACTGGACCAAATTGATCTAAGGACCTGTCCTTTTCTAAGATTTTATGAGACTTATTGGAAGCACAGGGATGTAGGCTTACGAGCATGGAATCCAAGCAAATACCTGAGTTCATTACCCAGATTTGCCACTTACTGTTTATGTATTTGGGTAAGTTCCTAGCGAATCAGCAGTTTCATCATTTGTTAAATGGGGATAAAGTAAATACCTTTCTCATTGGAGTGGGTGGCAATTCAATGCCATAATATAGAGGATATATTTAGAATTGTGCCTGGCACATAGTAAATATTCAATAAATATTAACTGTTGTATGTAACTCATCCCCATTTACCAGGTTGATTTCTCCATGTGAAGACATTAAACATGAATGGCCCCAAATACAATAGCAACACAAGACTGACCGAAAATCATGTGCTTGATATTAAAAAAATCACATCATTTCTCTCATGCAAACCTCATCAAAATCATGTGGGACTGAAATATTTTCCTCCATCTTAGAAATGAAGAAACTGAGAAATAAAGGCTTAGCAGTTTGCTCATGGTCACAAGGAATATATTTTTTAATATTTCCCAGGCAAATCTACAAGGGAAAAAGTCCTAATGAGTAACATGTGCCATTTTCCTTGGTATAAATCCTTTCTCCACAGCCATTTTCAAGTTACCAATATGGCTTCACAGCAGAGCTGGGAAGAGCTCCACACAGTGTCTCTCATGAATCTGTGTTACAGGAAAAACGTGTAGGGGGCTGTCAGCTCACCCAATTTCTTCACAGTATGTTTATGTTTTCCTACTCCTGCAGCATAACACTAATTTAGAATGCTAAGTAAGTGATACACATAACCATTTATAGGGAAAATGAAGATTGCTCAGCTTTTGTGACAATGGCCTCTTTCGCCTTAGATGCAGGAGGCGCTTGGGAGTGTGGGCTCGGGTATGCATGCCTGATGGTGGACACCTGGAGAATGGTGTGGGTGTGCGTAAGTGGGTACTCCTGAACTGAGAGACTGAGGCTCTGGCATCACAGAGGACGGTACGGCAGAGAGCCTGGGGCAGAGAGCAGCAGACAGTGGTGGACAGAAGAGGAGAGAACATCAGAGACAGCCCAGAGAGAGTGAAGATTCTCCAGCAGCTGGCCTGCCAGCTTCCTGGCCCCCCTGCCTCCCTGCGTCCCTGCACCTGGTTGCCTAACTACAAGTGGTGTAGAAAAATCATTAAAAGCCTGAAAGAGCCAAAGAGGGCTCTAGGACCTCCTTTACCTGTCTGCCCAGATCCATAGAGAACCTGCCCTGTGCCTTGCTGGGATAAGACCCTTATAAAGCATACCTGATTTTCAACAGTCAGGTTTGCTTTCTTCATTGTGTAAGTTTGACTAGAAGTCTGAGTTACATTATTAACTATGCATCTATTTTCTTATTTCTAGTGAAGGAAACAATTGTTTCACTTCAAAAGGACTTAGAATTGATGTATTTTTGCTATCTGTTTCTATGTGTTCCATGGTTATTGCAATTTATTTGCAAGATACAATAAACATAATGTTAAAAAAGATTTTTTTCCTCTTCATTTACAAATTAAAACTTGTCTTCAACAATGTATGAATTTCCTGGTTAGTTGGTATGTTTAAAAATATTTGCATTGCACAATTACTATATATGATAAAAAATGTATATTATGCTTTCTTTCTTATTGAGTATTTTATGCAAATTAGTGTTTCTCAGTTGAAATTGTTGGTTTGCTTCTGCTAGCTTATTAATAACACATTACCAGATGTTTCTAAATCTCTCCATACAATTCCAATTCTTGATCAAGCCTGACATAACAGAATTTCACCCTGAGAGCTTTTTCTTTCCAATCTTAGAGTATGCATTAACTTGGCAATATAAAATTTTACTGAAGAATAAATAAGGAGATTCTCAGTTTCTGACCTCTTTTGTTGCCATTTTGTGTGTCATAAAGCAGCTATAAGAATTTATTCACAGAAAATATGCCAGTAGCAAGCACTGTAAATGAGGAACTGTGCATTCCCCCAAACTACTAGTTGTTGTTTTTTTTCCACTTCCAAGACTCTGTGCCTCTGGGCTTCAAGAGATTCCACCACTTTCTCAGCAGCAGTTGGTGACTGAGTTGAGTCAAGGTTAGCCTCCATAAAGGGTCTCTAAAAGCACTGAGGACAAGTCCGAGGGCCAGGAAGCCCGTCATGCACTAGCCATACCCTCTCAGAGCTGCAAGATCAGGAAAACAAAATCTGAGATGAAGGGCTGACTTCAGTATTACATTTCTTGCATTCTTTTAGTACCCAGTATCTCCCGCAGAGGCTGCAATCTTTGAGAGTCTTGGATAAAGGCTCTATGCTTTCTGCTAATGTGCTAAGAAAGTGACATCGGGCCTCCCTGGTGGCGCAAGGGGTTAAGTCTCAGCACTATGAAGCTGTTCGCAGACACTGCACCATGAGTTTGATCCCCGGGCCAGGGAGCTTCCCACATGGTGCAGCAGACCTCTCCTGTCTCTCCCACTGCTCCCCTCAGCAGTGTATTTCAGTAGATCTGCCTGTTTTGCTCCCCGCTCTGTCTCTGGTGAATCCTCTCAGTGCCCCCACAAACACACACCCCTCTGGCCTACACCCCAGCTCTTGTGTGCACAAATAAATAAATCTTTAAAACAGGGTTTATTTAAAAAAGAACGTGACATTATTCCTAACATCTTCTTCTTCAATGAGAACTTCAGTGTCTCATATATATTGACATTGTTATGATCCTGACCAATTGATCCTGACTATTACCAACATTGTAATGATGCTGATTGATGGAAAGGTGGGGGCAATTGAGATTGAGCAACTTAGTTATCAATTAAAAAGCACCACTTGTTTATGAAGCCACATAACAGACATGAAAGTCATGTCTCTGGTGAATCCTCTCACAGCACCCCCACACTTCTGGCCTGCACCCCAGCTCTTGTATGCATAACTAAATCTTTTTTAAAAAATACTTTTTTTAAAAAAGCCTATGCAGAGAGGTCCCTCCTAAATCAAAGCTAATAGGTAGTCCTGATATGATGCCTTTGAAAAGTGATATACATGTAGGCCCCAAATTTGAGGCAATAGTGCATGCTCTGAAATCTTCTCTAAGGTTTGGTGAGAGCTACAGAGAACTGTCTTCTTGAGAGATAGCAGTTCCCCCGCCTGTAGATGGATGGCCCCTGGGAGCTCTCGGGGCTGGGGCCCACACACTCTGTGTGCCAACCTCCTGGACTTTTTTGCCAAGAGGCTCATTACCTTCCCCTTTTGGGCTGCCAGTTAAGATTCTATGCCTATATTATTATGTGGATTCCCCCCAAAAAACTTGCATTGTGGTTATATGCACTTGGCTTGAGTTATAAGTGACAGCTTCTTGCTTTATGGAAGTTACCACTCTCAGGATTCCAAGCCTGATAAAACACTGAGAATGAGCCATGATTGACCCAAAGAAGAGGTTGTTCAAATGGGGGATTTTGGGAACAATCCTACCATAACAACTTCAATGGGAGGACATCTCCCTCAGTCTTGATGCCTGGCTCTCTACCTAGCTGATCCCTCCCATCTCCCATCCTATCTTCACCTTTCTTTTCCATATAATCCCTAAACAGTCATTCTCCAAGCACCAGAGATGTCCTCCCTTCAACAGGGAGTAGTATCAGGTTATTTTCCTCTTCTGCCACCAACAGCAATACTTACTGAATAATCACCATGGTTTGGCCTAAGTTCTAAATGTTTTACACATATTAAACGATTTTACCCTCATTCCACCCTTATTAAGCAGCACGAAGAACTAGTATCCTTTTCTACAGGGAAAAAAACAAGGTACAGCAAGGTTAAGTCATCAGCCAGGTGCGCGGAGCTGATGAGCAGCGGGGCCTACTCGTCTGTCAGGCTGGCCTCACCAAGTCCCCTGGACTACCACACTCACTGTCCTTTCTGGCAGTCTGTCAGATTTGTCCCCTTAACCTCTCATTTTTAAACTGATCCTCCCAGCCTGTTCCCACACTGCCTCTGAGTTCTCACTGAGTCGGTCACAGCCCTGTCTCTATTAACTCCATGGCAGAAAATCTGTTTTGATCATCTGTCTCAATGCCATGGCCTTGTCTTGTGCTCACAGGACACAGAATCAGATTTTCCTCCCCACTAGTGGAATGGGTTGACTATTTTTAACAAGTCCTGCTTGTTCAAAAGAGAACAAATTGGAAGGAGGAGTTTTTGCTCAATTTCATTAAAGAACTAGGTTACATCAGGAGACCTGTGTCTATTTCTGCCTGAGCTATTATTTCTCTGGGGCTTCGGAAGAGTGTTATCTTTCTCTTCCTGTGGGAAACACATGCAAAAGCACTGCTATCAGATGATCTTTTAAAAAATTATGGGGATATATTGATTGTTTACATTCACTTTATAGTTTTTACTTAGAGTGTATTTTACTATGAATATCAATACAAAAGGAATATGTGAGAAAGGATATAGTTGGACAATCTAAAGTAAGTAAAAATGAAGGAAAAGATGACTTTTTAGATAATTGAACTTTCAAAAAGTATTTATAAATAGATATGCATATGAAAAGTTTCATTTGTGCATACAACAGATACCAATGACCAAGTTACCTAAAATACCAATCCCTAATTCAGTATTTTAACACGTACATATTGAAGGTTGTTGCTGTACATAGAGTGAGTTGGTACATGTATTTTAGTTGCACTTCTAAGGTTTACCAAAGCAGTTACTTTTGTTTCAAGCACAGTACTAAGCACTGCACAGATTATGTTTTAACTTTCACAAGCAGGATTCTGAGCAACTATTAATCCTATATTTCAGATGAGAAAACTGAGGCGGGCAAGTATTTCACCCAAGGTCATGCAACTGGCAAGTTGGTAAAGTCATGATTTAGATCCAGATTTGTCTGGGCACATTGCCACAAACTCTTTACTAACTCTTTACTAACCAAATTCTTTAACAACCTCTAGGTAGAGAGAAGAGGATAAATAAAAGGCACCTTCTACTCTCAAAGAGCTTACTGGTTGATCAGGAAGATAACACATATTCAGAAATAACTATGATTCAAGGCAGAGTACAGCCCATCATCCAAGAAAGGAATATGTCATCTAAGGGAGCTTAGAAGAAAACAACACGTCTGGTTATAGGGACCATAGCTTCAAGGAGCAGGTGGCATTTGAACTGAGCCTTGAGGAATTTAAACCAGAAGGACTGAAAAGAGAGCATCAAGTCAGAGGAAATGGTGGGTGCCAAAGCCCAATGGGCAGATGCCAAAAGGTAAGTCTGTGAGGACCTTAGAAAAAAGATTAGAAATAAAACAAACTCTTTACCTCAAATTTAAAAAAAAACTTAAAAAAATAAAACCAACTCATGTGTTCCACTCTGTCTACAGTCCTAATTATAAGGCTTCAAAAACACATAAAACAAATGAGTTAATTTAGGAAGGACAGTAGAGGAGAGACATTGGGTGCTCTTGAATGTCACAATAAGGGTCTGGATATTCCTCATGAGCAATGTAAAACTATCAAGAGAGGGTCCACAATCCACAATCTGAATTTTACATTAACTAGGAAATTAGTCAAAGGACAGGTTGACTTGTAGAGAAACTCAGGAACAGAAGACTGATAAATGGTACCAGCAAGAAGGAATTAAAGCCCAGATAAAGATGGTGGGTATTGGCATGGAAAAAGGGCATGGATTGCAAAGGGTTAAAGCCGAGAGGAAGAATTTTCCCTCCCCTTGTTATTCGTCCTTCCCTAAGTTATTGGAGGCAGTACAAAATGCTTACATTGATTGAAATAGCACTGGGTATAAATAGTGCCTTAACAGGAGAGGAACAAGAAATATTTAATTGTTCTGCTACCTTTGTCTGTAAGATCAACCACTGATATTCCCAAATATCTACCTGGAAGTTTCCAAATATCAACTCGTTTTGAATAAAACCCAAACATCCCAACTTTAAGCTACTTTTTTTTTTTTTTTTTGCTTTTTATTGAAGTTTCTTGGGAAGGGAGGGGCCAGGTAGATAAACCCAAGACCTCTATCTTCAGATTACCAAACTAATGCTTCATAGGTCAATGGCTATCTATTCCAACGTTCTGCCCTGACCAATGGTCCACTCACACTCCTCTAAATCTAAGCAATTTTGTTACATTCTCTGAATTCTGCAGAAAACAAACTTTAAAAGGAACTATAAAGTCTGGCTCTGCACCCTACAGTTTCATAATTGGGAAGGTCTTCTCTAAGTTTGGTAGTCATTCCAAGTAAATTAAAAACAAAAAAGAATCTCAGCAAAATAGTTTGTGTTGATACATTAACCAAAAGTAATGTCACTGAGCAGTGTGCCAAAGGGGACCAATAGAAACAAAACCCTCTCTCTGCCCTCTTCTACACAGAATAGAGAGACTCCGAAAGAATATGAACCACACATGTCCAGCTCCTTACTCCTAGGTTCACCCTATCTGTAAACCCACTGGGGAGGTCAGATAAAATCCTCCCAAAGATCCTCTTCTGAGAATGGAGGCTCTCTAAATGGAGGTGCATACAGATCTAATTTAGATGAGCATTGATTGGTAGGAATTAATGTCTGTGATGTACTGTTAAATAAAGAGTGTAGAAAGGCAGTATTAGGCAAGGAAAGTATATATACACCCCAAAGTGTTGGCAGCACTGAACTCTTGCAGGTGGAATGATGACTATTTTTAATTTTCTTCTTTGCCTTTACCTGTAATTTCTCAAGTAAGAAAAAAAATGTTTTTCCAACAAGAAAAACTCATTTTTAATTTATAAATTATAAATGTAACAATGAAAGTTATACTGCAACAGCTAAGTAGTCTTGTTTTCACGGCCTCATAGTTTGGGAACAATGCCAGGGTTTACCAAAGGGCAATGTCAGGATTTACCAAAGGGCAATGCCAAGACACACCTGGGCATGGCTGGAGCACTTTCCTGGCCAAGCATCCCTACTCCTGATGCCATCCATGCCTGTCCAGCATCACTGCTCACAAATATGACATGTGGCCTCTTCAATAAACTCCAAATTTTTCTTCAGCAGCAGTGACCAGAGAAACAAAGACTCGTCTTCATTGCTTTTTCTCCAAATACATTTTTTCTCCTCTGTCCAGACTTTCTGAAAACCAGACAACATTCACTATCCTCACGCATTAAAATTGTGCCCTGCTGATGATCACAGAGACCACTTACTCATCATAGAGATGCCTTTGCGTTGGCCATGTTTACAAAACTCCTTAGAAGCAAAAACTTTCATACTGAAATGTTGATCTGTCTTCTAGCGATCAGTCTGTTACCTTCCTCGTGTGATCTATCACCATCACATGAAAGAACAAGATACTGAAAGGTATGTACTCTAACCACACCCAATCTGTCTTCCTCCCCACTGTGCCTACCCCTTTAGTTCAGCACCAAATAAACAAACCATAAAACTGTAAATCTCTTTCCAGACTCTGTGGCCTTTGTAAGCAAATCAGTCACAAATGGAATGCATCTCAAATTTAATTTACTGATGGCCATGTATTAGAATGAGGTCAGAATGTGATTTTTCAAAATGTTAAATCATTTTGTCTATTGTCACTGCTAAAGCATCTCGTTAACCCACAGGCACATTTCAAACTATTTTCGTTAACTATTCTCTTTAAGTACCAGAAGTGATTATTATAACTTAAATTAGAAATAGAATATTCAACTTTAATTTTCTTCTCATAATAGGTCATTTTAAAAGAGATCAAAGTGATTTTTATATCAGACAGATAGAAATGATATCTCTTTAGGATTAGGATGGGCCTTTAAAAATAATAAAGGAACCAGCAAATATACTCTGACTAATCCTTCTCCCACTAATCCTTCTCTTTAACTTCATTGTTTGCTGGGGGAGCTGGTAAAAGAAAAGCTGCTAGCACTAACTCAAGATGCCCTCTGGCTCAGAAACAGGAATGGGAGAATTAAAGAATAAAAGTAGGTCCAAGATGCCATGGACAAGATTTCCCCAGATCCCCTCCCCAAATACTGTTTAGCTCCATCTTCTCACCCCATACTGTGCTGAAATCAATCTGTACTTTTGGCTTCACTGGAAAGGGTAAGGAACTGCATAATCTTCATGAACAGTGGTCAACTGTAGCTTCATCTTTATCTTAGCTGGTCCTTAAGCAAAAGAAAGTCAGCAGACTCTTCCTGCCAAGCTCACCTCTGAGCACATCAGTTGATTATCTCACTTTCAGTGTGACCACTTGAGGACTAATATTATTTCATGAGTGGCAACCACCATCCTATAGCAGGCAGGACTTCCCTAAAGAACTGTTTGATAAATCAGAGACAGAGTGCTGACTCAAATGTCCAGAATAGCTCAGTGGGTGACTTAAAGCATGATGGAATCTGAGGGTCAGCTAAAAGGAGAGACAGGACTGAGAACCAGAGTATATAATTCCATCAAAGTCAACTGGTGAGTGTGGCCAAGTGTGATAAAGGAGTTCAGTGCTATTGAATCTTTTGGTTTTTCCATAATTGAGAGGCCTGTCATCTTTCTTAGATATTTAAATGTAAATATCAGATGAACAGGGAGGTTCCATAGTTAATTGGGTGCTTTCAAACAGAGATTCAACTGATTGCTAGAAGAGCGTACACCCAGAAACCGGAGTCAATCACCCAGCAAGTGCTGGGAACCAACTCCAAATACTCAAAACCTTTCTATTTCTATCCTCAAAGAGTAGCATGTTATCACAAAGCAATGAGTTTCAGGAAGTATTTTGGGACAAGAGTTGATATTCCTCAGACTATAGATTACAATAGTTACTGTCTAAATATCTTGTCCTAAGGCACAACTTGAAAGATGGTTCAACTTGAGCCAACTACAATTGCTTCAAAAAAAAAAAAAAGTAAATGAAACAATTGGGGAAACAGAAAGATTTCCATGTTAAAAAAAATTAACTTTATGCTGGTGTCGCTGATCCTGGAAACATTCAACTGGAGGTGTCATGTATCTGTATGGTGTAAATTCCTTGACTTGCATTATTTATAGCACACTAAGTTAATGACAAATCTCTACTCCAATTTCTGCCATGTACACCCTGCCATCCTACACTATATCATTTAGGGAGTCATTAAGCGGAAATGATCCAGTCAGACCTTCCCTTCTTATGCAAGAATGACAACATTCTTAATAACATATGACCTGTTATGTTAAAAAATATTCTTTGTTGTTCCGAAAATGATGTTTGAGCTCCTTCCATGTGCCAGAGGCCTTTGAATTTGGAAAAACAAAGATGGATAAAGCAAAGTCTTTGTTCTAGGTGAATCCTAGTCTCAGTGTGTGTTGCCCTTTATAAAAATCTAACCAAATGCGCATGTGAGAATAAAACATGCATATGAACAAAGCACTATGGTGTTACAGGTGTGGGAGTCACTAATTCTGCATGGGAGGTAGAGAAAGAGACATTTGAACTAGGCTTTAAATGACTGAAATATAGGAAGGATTGTTTCAGAACATGATATCTGATCTAGAATTTCATATTCATAAAGTATAATATCTGGTTACCAAGTGATTAGCAAATAATTTCTGTGCTTTACTTGTTTTCACTCAGGATTTTCTTTTTGGTTTATTTTGGTTTGCTTTGGCTTTCTTTTCATGAAAAGCACTTGAAAAATTTATAAATTCTCTTTACTAAGTCCTATTTTGCCCTTGAGTTTAGTTGGGGTCAAATTATAAATATTTCTCATTTCTTTCCCTAGCTAACTTTCTTTAAATAGGATACCATAAAGTGACACAATGACATTTAATACCAAACTCAATGCATAAAACTGATGAAGTGTTTGAAAAATATAAGAGCTTTATGATAATACATGTCAAATGATACAGAATATGAAAAAGTCCTAGAACATTAGCGGGATTGGCTAGAAATAAACCTGTCATAAATTAACCACATTTTTATACAAGTGGAATGGCAATTATATGGAAACAGAGAAAGATTTTCAAAACCAATACTTTTTTGTGTTATTAGATTGATGTCCCACCACCATGGATGGCTCATTGTCATTTGATGCTTGTGCCAATCTATTTAAAGAGGACTTAATTATGGTACTTCCCAGGAGATGAACTATGGGTGAAAAATCATGAGCTTTTTGTAATACAACAAACCAACTGGAAAAAAATCTGAGATTCTGTGAAAAATGAGAAAACATCATGTATTTTCAGATTTATCATGCCACATGCCTTCAAGATAATTATCATTTGTCATTTGGTTTATACATGAAAAAAATCTGATAAAAGATAGGCAGAATTAAATCAAATGCTTTTAGCAGGCACTTAATGAATTCCCCCTACTAATGTTTACATTGCCAGGCTATCTATTTGTACATCATCTGTCATTTGCTTCCAAAGGGTTCTATTTTCTGATATGATACTTACAGTGTGTTATGAATCAGCTAATTATACAATAACCTTTACCAGAAGCAAAACCAGAATTACATGGATTTCAGGGCAGTTATTTCTAATCTTCACTTTAAATTACATCTGTCTCTTAAGTCAGAGAAAGAAAAGAGAAGCAGTTGGTAAATAAGACACCCACAGCTAAAGCCAGTTGATGGATTTATTCTGCTGGACAATAATGGTTAATAAGAGCTCTAGAGGAAAAGATTTATATTTGTATAAACTGAATGCCATGCATAAACACAAGGTTTTCATTCTTAGTTAAAGATACAGGTTGACCCAGACTAATTCTTTACCCCATGTATTGCTCTTGATATAGAAAAATAGCCTCTAATGGGCTCTACAGTGCTCTTCGAGAAAAGGGACAGAGAGGAGGATGTGAATAAATAATCCTCCATTTTCATATTTATCCCTGTGGATAAAGAGATTCAGAACCTTCATTTTTTTCCTATTTCTCACAATAAGGCATCCAACAATTGCCTCTGTGGTGAGAAATGTTCTGCCTTGACCTTTTCTGTGCCCTTTGGACAAAATATGTCAAACGATGAAATGTCTTTCTACCTCCTAGCTCCTCTACTCTTATTCTCTACCTTGTTACCATTACAGTATTAGCACACACGTGATTCCCGAACACCAGACAAATGTGGGGCATTTGTGTTGAAAAGGGGAGTGGATTGTGGAGAATGAGTTCCCTCTTTGCATCACGTGTTATCACTTGGAGGGGAAGGTTTTTGTTGTAATTTTTGGTGGGTGGGCCACATGGGTTAGCCCGCACATGGGTCCGTAAACTGTTCCCATCAGTTGAGTTGGTAGAGAGAGGAATGTCCATTTTCTTGGGGAGATATTGTCAATATGGGTTTGAAAAGAGGTGCAGGGCTCTTTGCCATAAATTCCATCATAGGGATCCTACTGTGATGTTCCTCGAGTGATTTTCTGGGTTCAGTTGGCCTCTTGCTATCACACAACTGTATCACACCACATAAACTGCATGTTAACGCTAATAAATGCAGGGATGCTGAGCCAACAAACATGCACATGTTCCAATCTGAGTTTCAGGACCCTCCAGGAAGTGCTATGAGGTGCTCAGATTTATTTTTAGGACCGCTCCTAATGTTCTTTACACATATCCTTCCCTGACTCATCTCTTTTAGCAAAATGCATGCAATGACAGCAAACCACTCACACAGACTTTATAAGCCCCAGAGCCAGAGAAAAGAGATACCCTTTTTTTTAAGTCTCTCCTTAATCCTTCATTTCCATCATATTTTTTTTGTGTGTAATTTGAGAGGGAAAGAAATTATCTCTGCATACTTAGCAAGCAGATTATCATCTATCAGAGCTTATAAGTACTTTTATAATCCTCAGTGATAAAGAAAACATTACAGAGAAGAAAAGTCAAATCTCTGGACTTTCAAGGATTTGAAAAACAGCCTGAGAAATATGAACATTTTCCCATATCATCGGGTAAACCACCAGATGGGACTTCCCACAGAGTGGAACAAATTACCCACCGATCCAGCAGAAGACCTAAGCACCTTTTGGAAAGATGCTAAATGTCCATTACATTGAAAGCCTGAGGGAGAAATGTGCTCCTTTAACTACATCCCATCTCACTAATTTTTCCTTCAGAGTCAAGTTTGAGAAAGGGACATGTAATGCTTGACGTCTTCACCTTTTACCTCCCACTCAACTGTTTTATTGAAATTCTTGCCTTTTCATCTTTTCCTTCCTCCCTACAACTCTCTCCTCAACTCCTAACAAGTCCTTGGGGAAGGTCATTTAGAATTTGCCCTTTCATAAGAAGCCTTTTCCAATCCCCCCAACAAGTTAACCACCCTAACTCATACTTGTCATAGTGCTCCTGACAATCCATTGTCATCACCTGCCTCACCGGTAGCCCTTACCATAGGGAGTCTCGTGCTGACCCATCTGGTCCTCGGTCTTACTAAACCAGAAAGCAGATATTGGCAACAAATCAAAATACACTCATCTTTTAGGGGCAATCTTATTTTAATGAAGCTTGTAAAGACTGTGTATGAATCAGAAAGCCAACTTATTAATTTACAGTAAAAATATAACTGTTTTTGACACCAGAGCATGTCTATCAGTGTGTCCTGATTGCCTGCAAACACAGAACCACAGCACACAAAGGGAGGACATTCTACAATTCGTTTATTTTGTAGCTTGTCATTAAGTCTCACTTTACTTCCAATAAAGTCCCAGTGCTGCAGTGAGTCCCAAATATATTGTCTATTGAAATAACATTTGCTCCCTTACCCTATATATTACGTAGACAGGCACTGCCAACATTGGTCTCTAAACTCAACTTTCCAGTTTTCTATACATGAACCAAAACCATCCTCATTAGCAATTTCTCTTCACAAAGTTTGAAGTAGAGAATCAGGTTGCAAGCCAAGTGTTGCTGACTTCGGATCTCGTCTCCCAATCCCTTCTGTTTGAACTGTCATGTTGTCTTAATTTACCCATTTTCAAATTCTGGACATTATGCCCTCTACCTCTACCAGGACCAGCGTGGGTCCCTACAGCTCCTTGCTGACTGAAGTCTTACCCCATAATCTGTTAATGGCTTCATGGGAATTAAAGAATCTTAGACTTACAGATTGAAGTCAGTCTTGCCATTGATGCAAGTAGGCCTCTGCCCCAGTTCTGAAATTTTACCTTAGCTCTTACAAATAATCCCTAACCTCAGCAGCCCATTTCAGTGTCTGGGGACTTGCCTCATTTCCCTATGACTGTCTCTGCCTTGGCCACAGTTCCTTTGGGACCAGAGAGTTGCTGGCCCTCTCACGACAAGTCCCTGTTCCTTGTTGTCACTTCAGACTTCTCAAACACCTGTTTCCTCCTGCTTCCACTGATGTGTGATCTGCCTCTCTCCTCTTACAAGCCCATTCTAAGCTGTAACTTGCTCTACTCCAATCCCTAACGAGTCACCAATCCCAGGACCCAGGTTCCTCTGCTTGCCCGTCCCTGGTTCAACCCATCTTATCTCTAGTCTCATATTTAACAGAGGCGAAAACACAGGAAGATATACTAACTATTCATTTTCCAGCCCTTCAGACTGTCATATAATAAAGTAAAATATGAAAATATCACTTAGAAATTCATCTCTTCTCGTAAGAAATACAATGAAATAGCATGAACTCAGTCCACATTAATGGGCATTCCCAAACTCTATCATGAGAAAGAACACTGGTTTAGGAATCAGAAAACACAATCCATTGAATAAATTATGCTGTGAGCATGATCCCTTCTAGTTCCATCCATGTTGCTGCAAATTGCATGTGTTTATGTTTTTTGAATGCTGAATAGTATTTCATTGTGTATATGTACCACATCTTCTTGATCCAATCTATTTTTGGTGTCTGGGTTGTTTCCATAGCTTAGCTATTGTGAATAGTGCTGCAATAAACATTCAGGTGCATGTATCTTTTTGGATTAATGTTTAAAGAAAGAGAAAAATATCGAATGGTTTCACTTATAACAGGAATATAGGGGAATCAAATAAGAAAGAGACATTCAGCAAGGGAGGGGAAGAGTAAGGGTTCAAAACGGGGGAGAAAAGAGCACAAGGGACTATGGTGATGGTTCACAGGTGAACTGGTGGTGGGAAACCTATGGAGACTACACAATAATGTAAAATATATGAATAATAATAAAAAAGCTATATATAATCAAATAAATAAATAAATAAATAAATTCTGCTGTGAATGCCAAAGGTATCTTTGTTTCTCTGTCCCTAAATTAAAATGATAGGACTTAACCTGATGACTCGGAGTCTTTTCCAATTCTAAAAATTCCATGACCACAAAAGGGAACAGTTTTATAGTTGCTGGTGTCTGTGTGCACGTGTGTGTGTTATGTGTGTGTGTGTGTGTGTGTGTGTGTGTGTGTGTGTGTGTGTGTGTGTATGCCTCTGTGTGTGCTTGCTAATGTAAACCAGAGACTATTCACCAGAAGTTTTTAGTTTGAGAAACTCCTATAGTCAACTAGCGACCAAAACTAGTGCTACAGAACAAAAGAACTGAGATTTGTCTCTGCCTGTTCTCTCCTGACCTGTGGCCGAAGGCTTGGCTCAGGCCTGGACCCCAAAAGGAGGAACAGCTGGGTCCTGCTGGGACAGCCCAAGTGGAGATGCACCCGCTCATATTGCAGTGATCCAAGGCTGCCCAACAGCAATTTGGCTGCCCCCCAACCAGATTATAAATTCCTCAAGGGCAGGGAACACATCCTTTATATTTTTCCTGTATCCATATGGTGCAGTGGGGAAAAAAAGATTTTTGGGCTAGCAGCCCAGTCAGAAGCTGAAGAATGCTATCCGCCCCCACCCCAGTCAGCCTCCTCCTTTATAATCACAAGAGGAAGACATTCAGGAATAGCTTTTAAGAAGTGCCTCCTGCCATCCTAAGAAGATATGTAAGTAGTTTATGTTCACCTACACTTGAAGGGGAAATTCAAATCCATTGATGTATTGAACAAAATCAGACATTCCTCTATCGGAAGTGTAAGAGGCCAGCCAAATCATTCTGTTGTGTTAGCATCCCATTCGTGATATGCTAAGCCCTAAGCACCACCACCAGCCCCACCATCAAATAACACTGACTTATTTATCTGAAAAGCCAGACCAAAGGCAGCCCTGTTCAGGCATCAGCTGTGACTGAAATCTACGTGAAAAGAGACCCCACCCAGAATTGGCGGGGTCCTAGTGTACCTATGCATCAGGACAGCAAGGTTGGTCAGTGTGAACTCTACCACAGTATTTCTGTTTCTGGCCTCTGAGGAGGCCCGCTGAGAAGTTTGGAAGTGACAGGATTTACTGAGAGATGAGAACATTGGAAAGTCACAACCAAATTTAATTGAGTCCCCTCTCTAGGATTTATCAGTGAGTAACACCCAGCCAGATAAGTTACCTGACACTATGATTGTTGAATTCTTCCAACTCATTTGACTAGACCAGAAATAAAGTTTCACCTTGTATGCTGCCATCATCATCATCATCATCATCATCATTATTATTATTGCATAGCTAAAGAAATATATGTGAACTGTTCAAAAAAAATGCAAGCAGTACATAAGGAGATGAAAGTAACATTCATTCTTTCCTTTCCTTTTCCCAGGTAATTTGAACCAACGTGACCTGCTTTCCAGAGGCAATCACTATTAGTGGGCATGTGGAAACACCTAAAAATGTCCCATATATTATGTATGAATATATGTGCATGGAAAAAATGTTATATATTAAAAATAAAAAAGATACATGTATAAAAAGAAAAAAAAGTATTATACATTAAATGCACATAAACACATATTTATATGTATGCCAATACATGCAGTTTTCCACAAATTGATCATACTACATTGTCCGCCACATATGTTTTTGCTTAACATCATTTGAACATTCATATGAACGTACATATATAAATTCCTTTAAATGGCTGCATAGTATTCCTTATATAGCTATGCCATAATCTAGCCCGTTTTTTCCCTTGGCTCAGCTTTTCTTTGGACTCCAAGTTTCACTGTCTACTTCTGGATTTATTTAAACTCAGTTTCTAGTGCGTGGGGCTTACTATTCAAGTTGTTCCTGCCCCTGTTGTTGCTACATACTGTAATGCTATTGCACATTCAATATGTCTTCATCTCTTTACCTTTGCATGTCACACATTGCTTTCTCTGGTTGAGGGAACTCCTTGCCTTCCTCCCATGGAAACTCATGGGCTTCCTACACCATATACCTCAATGCTGAGCTGTTTCTAGAGACATGCACAATCATCTTGGCTATGCTCTCTATGCTCCCCTCCTATGGTACTAGCAATTTAGATTCTCCAGACTGCATTTTGTCTTTGACCATCTGTCTCTAAAGGATGGACCTTAGGTCTTGGGCATTCTCCAGGGAGCTGCGCCTTGGCTGTAAACTACAAGGTCGGTGATCTCACTGGTTATAAGATTCTAGTTCAATTGACTAAATGTGCTGGGTCCAGAATGGTTTTATCCTATCATACTTCTCAAAGTCTCTGCCTCCCAAGTATCATCATATTCCAAAGGAAATTTATTCATTTTTGTCCTTAGTTTCCAAGAAGAAAGAATGTCTGAGCTAAGGGTGGAGCAAATCTCCACCCTACCTTGTGTAGAATTATGTCTTTTTTATAAAAATATTATTCTTGTCTCACATTGTAAGGGCAAGGAACAAAGTAAAAGCTAATGCAGAAAGGATAGTTCCTCTTTGAACTGCTACTATCCCACCAGAAATGTCTTCTTAGTATCTTGAATTTGTTAGCAACTTCCTACAGCATCATATTTGGATTTCACCAGCCCCAAATACAGAACATTATTTAAATAGCAGAAAGCAACATAAAGAAACTTCCTTGTTTCACAGTCAGTTGGGAAGCATGGAAGAAACTAATGCAAAGTGCCTCCTCTAAACATACATGGTAGCTGTGCAATATTTCATAATGATTTCACCTCAAAACCATCCAAAGTCTCCAAGATGTCAATCACAGGTAGAAAAAAGTCATTAATGCTCCCAACCAGTCAAGAAATACTTTCCTTCTTCTTTAAAGGCCCGAAACTTTTCTCCTGAGTAGGGGGCACCCTGGTATAGACACAGCTTGTCAGCCGTGAGGATCCAGCTGTTTAAGTGGAGCAGGCCAATATCTATCAGGATGTTAGACGATCGCCAGGAAAACTCTGCGACAAGCAGCTCATTTTTCATCTAAGAATTCGATAGAAATTCTATCTCCCTCTCCCGTGCAGTTTAATTTAATCGATAGAACATTACACTATGTCACATTTAGTATTAAAAATAAATGATTCAGACCAGACATTTGAAAAGTGGGCATTTGTTTTTGCAGGCATTTTGACTTTCCAGTAGCAAACATCCCAATTTGCCACTCTGTAAAAATCTAAAAAAGAAGACGCATCACTTCAAATTAGGCAGCTGTTGCTTTACATATGGTCGGGTTTGGGTCTGATACTTTCTTCAGATTTCCAGTCTCATTCAACTCTACCAAAGTTCTTACTAGTGACAAGGTCTACAGAGAAATGGAAATGCTTGCCAGGCCAGCCTTTCACATTTATGGATTGCTGTGAGGAGTCGAACATGACAGATGTCTCGGGCAGAAAAGAAATATTTGCAGCTGATTATATCAGCACTGTTCATTCAAGTAAACTGAAGCAGCGTCACAGTTTAGAATTTCAAAACATAGAGTAGTTATATCAACATAATAGTGGACTTCTAGGTGATGATTTGTTGTCAGAAGTAATAACCCCAAAGCATAAATCTAAATATAAGCTACATCCATGGTTGCTCAGGTTTTTTTCTCCCCAGTGTTCTTATTTAAGATGGTAGCAGAGAATAGTTGGACTAAAAGGAATGTTAGAGATCATTTTAACCCAACTGGTAAGTCCGATTTTTTTTAATTGAGGAACTTGAAACCCCACAGCCTTCTTGCCAAGTTCAAGGTCATGCAGTGGGTGCCAAAGTCAAAATGCTAAGCCAGCCCTGACTGATTTTAATGAAAAGGCGATCATGCTTTTCCTGGCTCCCAGAGCAACATACACCTGCTCATGAACTCTGATCCAACTTTTACTTTCAGTTCAAGTGTGGGTTTCTAAACCTCCCCACCCCGCCCCCCAAGATTTACCTTCCTTTTCATACATTCCTATCCCTGCTGAATTCTCAGTATTCACCATAATAGGCTTTTTCTTTAGCTCCTTGGTCCTGACCCAGATTGTTCTCTGGACTAACTCAGCATCTCTTCCATGCACTCTGAAATGCCTATCTCACAGTGACCACCTGGACCTTTCAGGTTCTGGACTCCTCAAAAAGACTTCAGTCTTCTCTTTCTCTCCTAAACCTCCCAGTCCCAGTTGTGTGAGATCTTGACTGGGAAATCCTTCCTTGTTGCCAGCAGCTACACCACCAGAAGATTTCAAGTTGACTCCTTTCACTCCCAGAACACACCCAGGTTCCAGCCACACTAGAACAAATTCAAACTAGGACTTTCTTTTCTCCCCACCAGGCTCTCCTTCATGCACCACCTTCCCTCCAGATGAGTCCAGATGCCATCTTGTCTTAGAATGGCACAGAAAATACCCTGACCAGGCCACTAGAACCTCCGTGGTTTCATGAAGTCTAAGTGCTAAAGCAGTCAGCCATGTTTTTTGGTGTGACCACATAACCAGACGAGAGGCCCGAAAGCCCTCGTCGCACAGACCATGAAAGGACCCCGCCGGAGTCTCATGTCTGTTGACCTTCTGGTCTAAGACAAACAGAGGCTCAGTAAATGCTCAAAAACTTAATGTTTTCCACAGAATACAAACAAGCCTTGTGCATCTGTGGTATTTCCAGTGAAGCCACTGAGTTTAAATTGGTTGAACTCAATAGTAACTGATTCTTCTAGGAATAGCTTCCTCAAATCATTTTATGTAAAATTCCAGTCCCTTAGGATCACTTAAATTTTTTGCTCTAAAATTTAAATATAACCAATTTCCAATAATTGTCACTCTTTGCCATCATTGGGAAATGTCAGCAAAGGACCAGGAGTAACTTCCTCAGCTCCCAATAGCAGTGAAATATTTTGTTCTCAGAGTTGTTTATAACAGAAGGAAAACTTAGAATTAGGTAATGTCAGTGATTTAGCCATACCCTGTGTTACAAATACTAACAGACATTGAAGCTCACACTATAACCTTTGAGTACACATAAAAAATGCATGGTAAAATTGGAAATCCTAGCATTGTATTTCCCCACAGGCCACCATCAGCATTTGGAGGCATCAAACCTTTATGCCTCTTGCTCACAAGAAAATAAGGAGTGATTTTGCTTAATCTTAAAAAAGCATCTAATAAAAACAGAGTTTGATAATAATCAACTATAGTCTCTAGACTTCTCTGAAGAAACTTCTGACTCTTTCAAAACTACCTTACAGAATGGATATGTGATTGTTTCAGAGAACCCAAGGGACATATTCAGCACAATATATTTCCAAAGAGAAATAGTGGTGCAGCCAGTGAAATATTTTTTCCAACAACATGAAAATTTTGTTATACTGCATACCTATTAACATGTTTTTCAAAGATTAGAAAATGTTTGCTTATTTCTAATTTTCCTTTTTTCTCTCCTTTGATTATCAGTGGGTCTGTACAATCTGCTGGGATGGCCAAGCATGGACAGAATCCTGGAGCGCTAGCTCATGAGCTGCCATCCTGAGAGTCAGGGGGTTGAGCAATCATGTAAAATGAGTCTCTTCTAAATCACTGGCTGCTGAATTTACACGGTTATCACATTTTCAGACTGCATATTGAGGGGGCCCTGAAGAAACCCTGCAACGTTCCATAAAATACTGAGAATTTAACATTGGATCTCTTTTTTTATTCCATTCCACCTTTTGACTTCACAAATATTAAAGACCAATTGATTACCTTAGAGGTCATCTGAACTTTGCCTCCAAACAAACCCTTCATTTTGAACTTACAAATTCTTTAAGACACACGTTACTGGTAGCATAAATAATTGCCTGCATGTTGTAAGGAATTAGCTCCACAATTTAATCATGTTGATATTTTAAAAATAGAAACAATATACTAATATAAACTAGTGTACATTTTCTAGAGTTTATAAAGAAGGTAGTTAAAATTTACCCCAAACAATGTATTGAACTTTTAGGCCCTCTGCCCTGTCTTATATTAACAAAGATCATCATAGCTGGGGTGTGATATTATACAGTAATAGCAGATGATTCAAATACCTTCAACCACTCTTAATCTTTATGTAAAAAAATTAATGTGACTGTGCCTCTAAATGGGTACCTATCAATAAAAGATCACCTAAAAATAACAAAACTCTTCTGATATACAAAGTTTATCACTCTCAAGAATTTCAAATTGTGAGACTCACATTTGCCTATACTGACATGATATGACACTCTGCTTTGGAATCTCAGATTTCTGAAACAAGCCATGACAATTCCAACAATGACATTTTTATTGAGTTGTATGTATTAAGCAGATAAGACATTAGGCTGTATTTACTTTGAAGATACCCTTCAAGTTTTATATCTCTGATATCTTGCTGCTTCTTCATGCTAGTCCTGGGTAAAATTAACCTTTTACAGCTTTCCTTTTCCCCTAAAAAATTCCCTCTCTACCAGTGCTATGCCAACTCCATGTTTTACAAGGCAACCGAATTTGGAGTCAGGAGGCTTCAAATTGCATAAAGGTCCTATGCCTTTTTAACCATGTAACCCTCAACAATTTATTCAGTGTATATAAGTATCAGTTTCATTTTGAGTAAAAGGGCTCTAACCTGCCCTAGCTGTCTAAAAGAATTCCATAAAGATCAAAATTTTAAAGTGTTGTATTATATAAGTGATATAATTAGAGTTAAGTTCAACTGATGTAAAAAACACCCAAAATGATAGTGGTTTAATCAAGTCAGAACTTCATTTTTTTATCACGTAAAAGAAATTTGAAGGGAAGTTTTCAAGGTCATTGTAATGACTTACAGAATGCAGAGGCTCAAACTCTTTAGTCTTGTGATGCTTTTTTCTCCCCTGATGCCCACTGTTCTTAGCACCTACCTTCCTAGCCATGATCTAGCTGGTCTACCTGAGTTCCATACCCCAGACAGCTCAAGACAGTTGTTTATGCCTCTTGTTCTCAGGTCCCTTCCAGTTTAGCACTTATCTTGGATTTTTACTTCTTATATTTTTATTAAAATAAATCATGATGTGCTTACTGGACCTTCCTTTTTTACTTCCAGCTTCTGTCACAGAATGTTCTGGCTCAGTGTGAGAAGCGTGTACAACAAATAGATTCCTTACTTTGACATTTTATTAAAATTGAAAGATCACTAAAGATAAGCACTTCCCAATACCTTCAAAAGTAGCATAAGTTACATCTCTTTTCCAAGAACATTACAAAGCATTATTCATTCATCATTCATTCATAAATTGAACGTCACTTTGACATCCTGCGTGTCTAGTCCAGTGGCACTGCCTTCAAGTTCAGAAAGTTACCAGGATGATAGTCGGCTAGTCAGGTAGAAACATAAGAATATAGGGCCTCCCTGGTGGCGCAGCGGTTAAGCGCTGCGCTGTGGAGCTGTCGGCAGCCCGCCATGTGAGTTCGACGCCGGGCCGGGGAGAATCCCACATGGTGCGGCAGACCTCTCCTGCCTCGCCCGCTGCTCCCCTCAGCAGTGTATTTCTGATCTGCCTGTTCTGCTCCCCACTCTGTCTCTGGTGAAGCCTCTCGCCGCCCCACGCCTCTGGCTTGTACCCCAGCTTGTATGTATAAATAAAAAATAAATCTTTAAA